>JAKELL010000253.1:0-70078 GCA_021524915.1 Lactarius akahatsu
TCCTCCGTACCGTGACAATGACCGTAGGGAAGCTAGGGCTGTGACTTTTAGAGTCCGCTGACGTCATTTGAGCCCCGCGTGCCCCCGCGGGATTCCCTTGTACTATTCTTAGACCTCCCTTTCACACTTCCTCATTAGCTCGCTGGGGCCAGTACCTCAGGATCGCGTCATATGTTTGTACCGCACAAACATCCTGTAGTAGTATATAAGTCGCGCCCTGCCTAGCTTGTACGGTAGACTTGACTTCTTGTGTAATACCACAATCGTCTTTGCCTCACGAACGACTTTGACTCGCCCTTGTGCTTGAGTCCCTCTTCACTCGCCTTTTCGCTTGAGCCTCGAACTTCCGCTAATATCCTTGTGTCCCTGGGAGACCAAGTGATACTTATTCATCACCGAACTGAACCTTAACCGGTTCGCGCCTAGCTGATCCCGTTGACTTATCGAAGTACACGTTGTACTTAACGCCCCTGTGGTGGCGTTACACATAAAGTGCTCAGCGCGCCCATTTTGCTGAGGCGTATGTGGTGCTGACTGTAGCACTGTAATGCTGGCATCCTTTAGCTGCTTTAGGAAAGCATCTGACTTATATTCACCGCCAGCATCGGACATCCATTCTTTTATGGTAGCGCTAAATTGATTTTTAATTAGCGCAAGCCACTGCTTTAAAGCAGTAATAGCGGAGGCTTTATCCCGTAAAGAGTGATCCATGCAAACGAAGTATAATTGTCAAAGAAGACGATAAAATACTTGTATTTATGATAGGACGGTAAAGGGAAGCTTTTCAAATCAGAATGAATTCAATTGAAAGAGGCTTTAGCCCTTGTATCAGATGGGGAATGTGAGGCAGCAGGCATTTTGCCTTGCGCGCACCCAGGACATATTACATCAGAGGTGGGAATTATAATCCCTTCTGGAAAGCCCTTAGTGTTTTCCTTAGCTCGTCTCAGAACCTCTTTAGATGGGTGACCAAGGCGACGATGCATAAGGTCATAGTCTACACTTAGTAATGCAGACTGGTTCGCAATAAGCGACTCAGTTAGAGTGGATATAGAGGCATCTAGCCAATATAGAGATTGTCCGTGAAGAAGGGGTTTACATTGGACAATGGTCTTCTTTTTACATAGCAAGTTAATATGCTGCGAATTCCCCAAAACGCACAAACCTTGCTGTAAGAAGACTCCCATAGATAGAAGACGCGTGCTCATTCTAGGGATGTATAGGACCGGATATACCCGTGTGGTCACGAGTTTGTCTGCGATGTAATGCTCTAGCAAGACAGTTCCAGTTCCCTCAACATAGAGTGTATGAGCTGCAGTCTTTACGGGAATCTTATCAGACTTGGCAGTTGGCTTATAGTCGATGAAGTCACTAAGTTTATTAGTGAAATGTGCTGATGCTCCTGAATCAAGGAGCCACATATTTCTTGTACGTTCTAAACACTTGACGCATTGGCTGAAGTACTCATTGTGCTCACACTCAAAAGAATCGAGGAGAGCGCTACTAATATTGTACATTTTGAGTGACTTCGGTGCTACTACATGCGATTCTCATAGATATATGGAACTATTACAGCTGCCCCATTCTAGATTTTTTGGGGGCAGGGCTAATACTGTAATGTTATCAGCATGTGGTGCGCAAAGTGAAGAAAAGACGTACTCTTCATCACATGATCCCCAATCGAGGATCTCAGTATCCGGTCCGGTCAAGAAAGACTCCGGTGTCAAAGATCGGCCTATAGAGACCGAAGGAGAGACAAGGGCATCAAAACGAGGGTCTGTTTCTTTGCCATTATCTTTTAGGTACTGCTGGTTGCTACGCCAAATGGATTCAATCCGTTCGTTAGAACGTGATTGAGGAGGGAAATGGCTTTCGCCGGTAGTAGCCCACCTGACTGTTGCTTCAACAATAGAAGCCGGGTCGACATAAGGAGGTGTGGGGGCACGATTTTCTGTATCAGAACCCCCATTGCTTATCGTCAGATCCGATAAGTCAAGTTGGAGAGCATTAGAATGCTCACCAAAAATCTCGGTATCATCAAGGCCATCTATGTTCATTATTGATTGTGCGCTGCCCGAGGGCTGCTGCGACATATCGATATCGAAGTTGGAGTCATACTCCTTGTCCATGAACTTCTCAATGCGAGGGCGCATGAGCGCGTCAACATCAGCGAAGCACTCTTCAAGCGTCTTTACGGTCTGGACTGTAGCGGGCAGGTCCAGCCGTTCAGCGAGCGTCAACGCCTTATTGACAGAAGGGAAGAAGCCAGAAGTCCTCTGTGGAGAGGATGATTCGACTTCTGTCCTTGTAGAGACACCAGATGACCCAATATGAGTCACCTTGTGGGAAGTAGGGGGGGCTAGTGTGGCAACGGAGGCAATATGCGAGTGCTGTGGAGCACAGGCAGGTGCCTTGCCTTTCCCTTTGGCCTTGCCTCTTCCGGATCCACGTCCTCCGCGCTGCCTAAAAGGCTGCTGCTGGTTGGACGGGCCGGGGGCGCTAGGCTGCTGTGACAAAGAACCCTGCTTAGAGAAGCGAGGGTCATTGCGCTTCCGCTTAATGGCAGAAAGCTTCTGCGCATTATGGGCGGCCTTATGCTGTCCACGGTTGGTCTCAGTCTCGTACTGGCTCTCGACACAAGCCGATACGGTAGCGAGCTGAAGATCTGCCAGGGCAAGATTGTTGCACATGACAGGAATGAGGTGCTTCCATTTCTGGGGCAAAGTGGATATAGCGATCAGTGCCTGCAGCTGTGGACAGATGGCAAGGGTAGTGGCGTTGGCTCCAGTACCAACAGTGACTGCTCCAAGATGAGCGAAAGCGGCAGCCATTTTCTCGAACTGGGGAGCAGGATGCTGATTGGTGTTAAAGCGGATAGAGATGGCTTCTTTGAAGTCCTTGTAAATGCGGGGCATAGAAACCGCACTGTACCGGTCCTTAACCGACTCCCAAAGAAGCTGGGAAGTATTACCAGCAACTGCCTGCTGTATAGCAGGTGAAAGACGAAGGGTAAGATTACCCCTAGCCATTTCATTGCTTCGCATCCAAGCCGCTCTTTCAGCGGCATTGGCGACAGGAGGAATAGGGATGGTGCCTTCAACGAAGCCCCAGAGCCCTTGCGACATGAAGAAAGCGGTCATCTGCTTAGACCAGGTGGCCCAGTTAGAGCCATCGAAGACAGGGACAAGCGTAGTGAGTTGGGACGACATAGGTGTAAAAATCTGTTGGCTTTGAGAACGTCAGCATTGCGTTCCGATAATAACAATACTGAGTAAGATAAAAAGCCAATACTAGTCCTGTTTTGACCCATAGGTCAATCCTATGTTGTGCGCTGGTCTTTGCAGTCTGCCAGTTAATCGCTAAGCCAATAGAACTGCTCAGCATCGCCCCAAGGTTATCATGTGCAGCGCCTCCAAATTAATGGAGGTTTACACATGGCCTTGTTTAGTTAGGCGAGAGGCCTAGTCTGTGTACTCCTTCAGAGCACAATATTGGGCTGTTATGAACCAGGGAGCCTCCTTGAGTCTAATGCCTACAACCACATGAGTCCCTCTTTGCAAAGGCAACATCGTGGTGGGCAATGACCACAAGGCGCAACTCTATCAAAGAGTGCGACGGCAAACCCTGTAACAGGGCCCATAACCTGTTGCGCAGCAATATGCGCAGCTAACAGGAATGGAGTTCTCACCTTTGAGTAGGTTGAGAGACTGTAGAGTGGAGAGGGTGCACAAGTGAAGAAGAGAGTGAATATCCTATTCGCCTCCCTCCCCATGGGAGGGTTTTTATACTCTATGGTCCTACCCTGTCCATATGCGTAAAAATGATGAGTACAGGTGTCCACAATATCGCGTTTTTACACACGCCTGATGTAAACTACCACTTCGAGATAGCCATAGGGCTTCTCTCACTCAGAGGGCGTATTGCGCCCACTATAGTACGTATCCCAACTACCATAATAGGAAAACATACTACTGTAATGTCGTAACTGGTATAGATAAGATCCTTACATACTTATCTCGTTCCAACAGATCGTGCCATCGAGGATCTCTGAAGATCAGTTTTCCAGAAAATCACAGATTCATCTTTCATGTTTCTACCTCTGCTTCTGTCAGAATGTTCCGTGTGTTTCAGCTTTCTGTCTTCTACTTCTGCCAGCTCACGATTTGTTCTTGTTTGGATTCAGCTGCTGCGCTTCCAAGGAAAAACATAGAAAATAACAGAAAAATGAATATCTTGTACTTGTATTTAAGGAGCTTGTAGTCCGCCTGTATTGGTCGTTCTAGTCTTGTTTTATACTACGCTATTGCCACCTCTTGTTCATCTACCTTGCTAAGGTAGAGAGTCTGACTGTCTGCTTTACTGCTGCATCTGCATTGACTTGCAGAAGAGCCTGTCTTACTGCTGCATCTGTTGTTGACAGAAGAGCCTACCAACTTACTGACTGACTGCTGCACCGGTGCGTTGACCTCAGCGTGACCTGGAAGTTGCCTTACGACTAAGTGGTATCGACACTGAGGTCGAGAGCCCACTGCTAGGATCGTAACACCCTGCCTCATCCACAACCTCACCCACGAAGAGCTCCATGAGGCCCTTAATAACGCCCAATCTATCATCAACATTGAAGAGCCCGACCAACCTGCCACCTATTGGCTCCTCAACCACAATGGGGATCGCCTCAACACAGTGCCCTACACCGAAGCCAAAATTACTCAGCTTTGTGCAGCTGTTGGACTCTTTGCGAGTCCCTCACCTCGACCTCTCCCCATCCAGATCGAACATCAGGAAGAAGAAGACGCAAGCCACGCTGAGATGGCAGGAGTGGATGAAGACCCAGTTGTGGAGACCGCCAGTGGAGCAATGGAGGCAGCGACAGCTGGCAGCAGCAGTGGCGCAGTGAGTGTGCCTTCTCATTTGACGCTGGCAGCACACCGAGATGCTGAAAGGGCGGTGTACAAGGCAGTAGAGGGAACCCTGAGGGAGTGGTACCCAGCTGAGCAGCCTTACCTCATCACTGCAACCAACACTGATGACCCCCGCGAAACCCCCTACGCCTGTGACACCACCCGATGCCCCCTATACTGCACCAGGGTCGTCGTTGACACGGAGGCCTCCCCCTTACCCACCGTCTGCCTCCGATACCTAGGAGGCAATGCCCTGCACCGCACCGCATGGCTACAAACACAATCGGGGGGACAACTTTGTCCACTACCCCATCACTGATGCGCAGGGGGTGACGTGCCAGGCGACCTTCGTTCAAGTGGTCACCGGTCCTGACCCCTTCGTACTAGGCCTCGTTGATGACAGTGACAAGGTCTACAGCCAACCTTTATATGCAGAGCCGCAAGTACGCGAGGCAGGCAAACCCCACTACGCCCCTGAGGATATGTATGCCCTCATGGGTGGACATAGCAACCAGCATCGGATGGACAGGGCGGTGAATGAGTTGAGGGATGTGGGGCTCAAAGCTGAGTTGACTCAATACCGCGCCTACAAGCATGAAGCTGAGAGGATGGAGCAGCGACTGCATGCCCTTGCTCAAGCGCTCAGAGGGGTGCAGGGTGAGCTCACCCACTGCAAGTTCTGCCTCAAGATGGCAAACATACTGGACTGGGTTACAGAGAGGCAGGAAGCTTGTGTAGGCGGGATCGGCCCCACTCAGCGCTGTGGACGTTGCAGCTGAAAAGGGGGTGATGTCACGGTTGCAGAAGTGGACTCTTACTATACGGATATGACCCCTTAGTAAGTAGTAATGTGTCATGGACTTAACGCATCAGTCAGCAGTCGTAGTATCACATGCTAGATATTATGACTCATTCCTAGTAGTAGCTGTAGTAGGGTTCGAGCTACTTACACTACTAGTCGTCTCGAGTTGAAGAGGAGCTTTAAAGCATCCTCATACATGTATAAATAGATAACCGGAAAAGACCAAGATATGCTATCTTGGTCTTCTTCAATCACCACATCCTCTTCATCTCTTTCACATGTGATTCACTTGCCTCCCCATGCAAGTCATCTTTATCAATCATTGGATTACCTAGTGGTGCAACTCACCCTAGTGTACGTTTAGATCACGTGCCCAAACCAGTGCCGTGTATCTCGTGATCACCACACATGACCAAATCACATGACCTTCGAGAGATATTGCGCTAAGTTGTGAACGCCCTTTTGAAGTCCAAGTCGGATTAACGCTAGTGGCAGTGTAACATGCACCCATTGTTCGCGGTTATGTCCTCCCTTCATCTGTCGTGGGGTTTGGTTCTTGCTGAGTCGGTCCTTCAAAACCAGATACTCAGCTTGCTGTAGACGAGCAGCTTGCTTTGTAACGCCACCACTGGCGTTAGTCCGACTTGGACACGAAAGAGCGTTCACGACTTAGCAGAATGTCTTTTCGAGGTCACGTGACCTGATCACGGGATACACGGCGCTTACAGGCACGTGATCCAAGCGTACACTAGGGCAATTCGTGCCACTAGGTATTCTGATGCTCGATGAAGACGACTTGCTCTGAAAGAGACAAGCGAAGCACGCGTGTGAAGACGAATGAGAGTGGTGAATTGAAGAAGACCAAGATGGCATATCTTGGTCTTCCTGAGCCACTATTTATACACATACGAGGTAGCTTTAAAGCCCCTCTCCAACCCGCACGACGAATAGCTAAAGTAGCTCGAACCCTACTACAGCTATCCTAGTAATGAGTCATGCCTTATGGGCATGTGATTCTACTGTCCTTTCTGACTAACGCGACTGTCCATGACACATTACTACTTACTAACGAGGTCATCACCGTAAGTAAGAGTCCGTTCCGTGCGTACCGTGACATTACCCCCTTTTCAGCCGCGACGACCACGGCGCCGAGTGGGGCCTATTCCTCCAAGCCATGCCTCCTGTCTCTCCGCGATCCGATCCAACGTGTTGGCCATCTCCAATCGGAACTTGCAACGGGCCAATTCCGACTGTACCCCCCCGAGCGCTTGAGCCAGCGCGTGAAGCCGCTGTTCCATCCTCTCAGCCTCGTGTCGATAGGCGCGGAATCTGGTTAACTCAGCTTTGAGCCCGACATCCTTCAACTCGTTCACCGCGCGGTCCACCCTGTGTTGATTGCTGTGCCCTCCAACGAGGGCGAATAGGTCTTCTGGAGAGTAGTGGGGTTTACCGGCTTCCCGGATGTGCGGTTCGGCGTACAGGGGGCGACTGTAGACTTTGTCGCTGTCCTCTACGAGTCCGAGGACGAGAGGATCCGGCCCCGCGATGACTTGGATATAGGACGCTTGTCGGGTGACTCCTTGAGCGTCGGTGATGGGGTAGTGTACAAAGTCATCCCCTCGGTTGTGCTTGTATCCGTGAGGGGCGACGCGTGACGAGCCCCCGAGGTATCGGAGATGGACGGCGGGCAGGGTGGAGCTCGGGGTATCCACTACCACGCCGCCGCGGTATATGGGGCGGCCCGTGGTATCACAGGCGTATGGGGTTTCCCGAGGGTCGTCAGAGTCGGTGGCGGTAATGAGATAGGGTTGCTCAACAGGATACCATTCTCTCAGCGTCCCTTCTACCGCTTCGTACACTGCTCTCTCAGCGTCTCTGTGTGTTGGCGGCGTCGGTGGTAGACGACTGCCCTCTTGGCTGCTGCTACTGCCAGCTGCCGTCGTCTCCAGTCTTCCGCCGATGGCTTCCAGTCCCGCGTCTTCATCCACTCCTGCCATCTCAGGGTTGCGGGCGTCTTCTTCCGCTTGGAATTCGATACGCACGGGGAGAGGTCGAGATGAGGGACTCGCAAAGAGTCTGACAGCTGTACGAAGCCGAGTAATTTCGGCTTCTGTATACGGGGCAGTGTTGAGGCGATCGCCGTTTGGGTTGAGGAGCCAGTACGTGGCGGGCTGGTCTGGATCCTCGACGTCGATGATGGATTGTACGTTGTTGAGGGCCGTCCTGAGCTCTTCGTGGGTGAGGCTGTTGACGAGGCGGGTAGCGAGAGAGGAGGGAGAGGAGGAAGTGGGAAGAGACATTTCTGAGTGGGTGAGGAATCCAGCGTGAAGGGATGGGGGCAACTTAGCGTCGCGTGTCCGGTTTATATATATCCTGGCTGCAGTTGAACTCCGCTCGTACTCCGCTATGGCTTCGTCAGCGAATATGTCATTCTTGTTGACCCACTGATTCTCCGAGTCTGGGTATCCCTTCCATTTCACTGAGGTATTGGAGTTTTTTGCTCCGGCCGAAGCGCCTTGAATCTAGAATTTGCTCCACTTCATACTCCTCTTCTCCATTCACTAGGTCCGGCGGTGGGCGTTGAAAGTTTTCCCCGTGCATGGGCGTTTCTCGATAGGGCGTGAGTAAATCAATGTGAAACACGGGGTGGATGCTCCACTGCGTGGGGAGTTGGAGTTGGTAGTTGACCGGTGACAGTACTCGTGTAATTCGGAATGGGCCATGTCGTCGTGCCGCAAGCTTGGCTGTCGGTTGATTGGTTCGCAGATGTCGCCCTTCTAGCCACACTTGATCCCCCACTTGGTACTTGGGTGTGTTCCGATGCTTGATCCATAGCGATTGTGCCTTTTTGATAAGGTTCTGAGCTTCTTTCCGTGCCTCTCGGAATTGCTGGAGTCGTGTGAGTACCTGTGGGATAGGGGATGGCTTGTCGATCCAATCAGCACGCGGATCGTATCCCATCATAAGTGAAAAAGGGGACTTCCTCGTCGCCTCGTGTGGCCAGTTATTGTGCGCAAACTCCGCCATTGGTAGGAATTGCGCCCAATTATCTTGACGCTCGTTGGTCCAGAACCTCAGATATTGTTCCAGCCATTGATTGGTCCTTTCCGATTGTCCATCAGTTCGGGGATGGTACGCCGTGGAGATGTTCTGGTAGATGCCGAGGATTCGGCATAATTCGCGTGTGAATTTCGATGCGAATCTCGGGTCGCGGTCGCTGATAATTTTTGCCGGTAATCCGAATCTCCGAAACACGTGAGCAACGTACAGTGCAGCGGTTCGTTCTGCGGATATCTCCTCGTTGCAGGGGATGAATACTGACGCTTTGGTGCAGTCGTGGTCAGTTACGGTGAGGATCGAATCGTATCCCTGTGACTCCGGTAGTTTAGTGATGAAGTCGAGAGCGATGACTTCGAATGGCTTAGCGTCAGGTGTTGGCGTGATGGGCATTAGTGGGGCTTGCGTCGGGCGGTTGTTGACTTTGTGGCGTTGACATTCCGCGCAGCCCTGAACGTACTCGGTGACGTGTTTCAACATGTTTGGCCACCAGTGGTCACGCTCGATGATCCTCGCGGTTCACTTGATTCCCGGGTGACCGTAAACGGGGGGGTCGTGATGGTTGGCAATGACCGTGCGGATTTCTTCTGGGCCTCCGGTGATTACTCGTGCGCCTTGGTGGTACCAAACCCCTTCGATCTTCTTGAGCTTGTGCGGATCTACCCAGGGGCGTAGGATGCTTTCGTCTTGTTCGAGGGTTTCCGGTGATTGCGTGGTGGTGTTTCGCACGAATACCTTCTCGGGTAGGACGATGACTCCTTCGTTGTCTCGCTCTCCTTTGTCATAGTCGGGTCTTCGTGACAGCGCATCTGCGCGGCCATTGTTGGTCCCCTTGATGTGGTGGATCTCGAAGTCGTATTCCATAAGTTCCAGAACTTCTCGAGCTACGCGGCGACTTATCTTCTGCGGTGTCTTCCAGTGTGTGAGGTTGAGGTGGTTGGAGAAGATTTTGATCTTGTGTGGTGAGCCTGCCAGGAACGGTCTCCAGTGTTGTAGTGCCTTGACAATCGCCAGAAGTTCCAGGTCATAGATGTCGTAGTTACGTTCCGCTTCGTTTAGGGTGGCCGAGAAGTAGCCGAGGGGGTGTCTTTTCCCGTCTTGCTTCTTCTGTAGGAGCACTGCACCTACTGCGTATCCCGATGTGTCTACTTCGAGTTCGAATTGGTCTGTCAGCGTGGGGTGTGCGAGTACCGGTTCGCTTGTGACCAGGTGTTTGAGGGTTTGGAAGGCCGTCTCTTCGTCTTTACCCCACGTCCACTCTGCAGTCCTTGCGTGTGAGTTTGTTGAGGGCTCGTGCGTATGTGGCGAAACCGCGAATGAAGAGGCGGTAAAAATTGCAGAAGCCCAAAAATGAGCGTATGTCACGTACTTTCGTGGGTGTGGGCCAGTCGCGTATGCCAGCAATTTTTACGGGGTCCATGCGGGTCACCCCCTTTTCAAGAATTACCCCCAGGTAATCCATTCGCGGTTGGTGGAATGTACATTTGGACGGTTTGAAGTATAGGTCGTGGTCCATCGCGATTTGAAGTACGGCGCATACTGCGTCTATGTGTGCCTGGAGTCCTACGTGTTCAAGGGTTGCGATACCGATGTCGTCCATGTAGACACGGATGATTGTACCCATTGCTGCGAAAATGCGAATTGTATCGCCTAAGATGTCGTTCATCATGTTCTGGAACGTCGCCGGTGAGTTTGTAAGTCCGAAGTACATGACGAGGGGTTCGAATAATCCGTATTTCGTTTTGAACGCGGCCTTGTGTTCATCGCCCTCTTTGATCCGTATGTTGTTGTACCCCCAGCGGACGTCGAGTTTGGTGAATATGTGTCCATTTCCGAGGTCGTTGATGAGTTCCGACATGAGAGGTAGCAGGGTATTGGTTGCGCACCGTGCAGGCGTTGATTCGCCGGTAGTCTTGTACTGGTCTCAGTTTTCCGTCCTTTTTCTTGATAAAGAAGAATGACGAGGCGTAGGGTGACTTTGAGGGTCTGATGTATCCTAGCTTGAGTTGCTCGTCTAGCCATTCGCGTAGTTGTCCGTCCTCGTCTTGTGACATTGGGTATACTTTGCAATCGATGCTGGGGGGTGTGCCCGGTTTGAAGTCAATTGCATGGTCCCAAGGTCGTGATGGTGGGAATCGGTGGGAGGCTTCCTCGCTGAAGATTTTCGCAAAGCGTTGATATGGTTCTGGGAGGGCTTCCACGACGGTGTTCTGGTTAGCTGCGATGGCTAGTTCGGTAGCTGTGGTACGTATCTGGCATTCTTCTTCGAGTTTTTGAACGATGTCTTCGGCTTCGTCTTGAGTCATTGCACCGGCGATGGTGGTTTGTGCTTCCATGGGGTTGATTGATCGAAGCACTACTGGGAGGGCTCCTTCGTGGATGGTGGCGTGCGCCCAGCTGATAGTTGGTTCGTAGGTTGCTAGCCAGGGATATCCGAGGACGAGATCTTCGTTTCCTATGTCGGTGACGAGGAATCTCATGGTTTTAGAAACGTTATTGGTCTGGACGTTTAGATCAATGAAGTGTGTAATGGACCCAGCTTTATTTTCTGTGTTATCAATGTTCCAGATTTTCTTTGGTTTTTCGAGGGCTTGTAGCCCAAGGCCCATACGTTTAGCGAATGCGGGTCTTATGAAGTTGTCGGTGGCTCCGGAGTCGACGAGCCCTTTGATGTCGGCCATAGAGTAATTTGTACGAATCGATACTGGAATTCGGAGCGAACGGTAGCGAGTCATGATTACAGAATTACAATTGACTGCCCTCACCCAGGCCGATGGGTTCAGGCGTCCTGAAAACCCTCTTGGGTCCAGAGATCTTTGAATACAAGGTCCTTGACCTCGTCACTAGCCCCTCTTAGTGTTTCCATCCACCCCTTGGCTTGTTCTTCGGCTGTGGTTTCTGTGCGGCGTGCGGTTGCGGGTTCTTGGTAGTAGTCGGTTTCCGTGCTGCAACTCGTACTTGCGCGTGGTTGGAATTGTTGTCTGGGCTTCCTGGGGCGTGTACAGTCTCGTGAGAAGTGACCCGGATTATTGCAGTTATAGCAGATGACTTCCCGCATGTCTCGACGTTGCCCTCCTGCTCTGTTTTGTCCGTTCCTTAGGGGAAACGGTGGTCGTGGGTTTCCTCGGTTCGGGTCTCCTACTTCCGCAAGGCGCGCACGGGTTCTATCCGCTGACGTGTCCATGGCGTTTGGGTCGTAGCGCGGTGGTGGGAACCTGGGTGGTGCCCACTGCGGGGCGTATCCACGGTTTTGCTGTGGTCGTGGTGTTGGGGCATTGCGGGGCGTGGTGGCGAGTCCTAGGCGAGCACGTAGGTGGATGTATTGCTTTTGCCTGCGCAGTGCCGCTTCCTTCCATTCGTTGAAGGTTTGCGGGTCATCCAGCTCGTAGATTTTGGTGAACAGGGCTCTCGGGAGACCCGCCGTGAATCGGTCCAGCGTTTGGCGGTCGTTGAGGCGGTAGTCAGCCTTCCGTGCCAACTGTTCGAAATTGGTGACGTACGAGTCAATGTCATCGCCGACCATCTTAAATCCCTTGGCTAGGGTGGCTTGCGCTTGCTCCTGTTCGAGTACGTTCGAGAAGCGGTCGGAAAATCCTGCAGTCAAGGTGTCCCATAGGAATGGGTCGTATCGACTGCGTCCTTGATGTAGCTCGTTGTTGAGCCACTGGAGAAATCCGAGCGTCCAATTGGATACTCGTGGGCCTTTGATGAAGCCTAAGAACAGCAGGCATCGCCGGTAGACATTGGTCATGATTGGCGCTTCTGAATTTTGTCCCCAGTATATGTGCCACTGCGTGAGGAAAGATTCGTACTCATCTCTGTTTCCGTCGAATATAGTCGGGGTTTCCCCTACTAGCTTGTCTGATCCGTGTTGTGCTCCTGGCGCTGGTCCCGCTGCTGGCGGTGGTGGGGGTGGCGGTCCTCCACCGAAAGGGTCTCCTCCGCCTCCTCCTCCGAATTGAGGTTGTCTTCCTCCGTGTGGCGGTCTCCTGTCTCCTGGTGGTCCTTGACCAAAGGGTCCTCCACGCCTTCTGGGTGGTGGGGGTCCCCCTGCGCCTGGTGGTGGGTCGGGGACGTCTGGGCCTACCGCTCTGAAGATGGCCGCGTCGTCTGCGGTCATACGGTGTCCCGTTGTTGGGTTGATGGGGCGCAGGTAGGATTCTGCTTCTTCGGTAATTCTCCTGGCTTCTTCGAGGGCTAGATCCTCTTGGGTGATTGTTGCTGTTGCCATGTCTGCGGGTGGGCGTACTTCAATATTCTCAGGTTCGTTGATGCGTAGGGACTCAGCTGTCTGTATTATTTCCCCCACTTCGGATTCTTCGTCGTTGTCGGTTTCTTCGTCGTCTCCGCTAGTTTCGGATGGTGCCGGGGTTCTTGGTTCGGACGTGCTGGGTTCTTCTTCGGGTTGTCCGTCTATGCGTCCCCACTCTTCACGTGTGGGTAGGTTCCTTGCGTCGATGTCGCAGTTGTAGTTTCTTCCTGCGGGTCGTACTGCGTCGTATCGGTTGTCTACGGGGTTCCAAGTGATCTCGACCCAGCACAAGTTGTCAAAATTGAACTCAACGGGGCGGTATCGGGTTGGCCCCGACGCGAAGTCTACAAAGTATCCTGTTTCCCCTCGGTATTCTCTCCACCTAGCGGCTCCTAGGAACTGTGTTGGTACGTTGCGGTCTCCTCGTCGTTCGAGGGAGTAGGTCTGAAAATTTCTCCACTGGTCTTGAGTTGTGAACGCCACGATGAAGGATCTTGGTCTTAATGTAACGCCACCACTGGCGTTAGTCCGACTTGGACACGAAAGAGCGTTCACGACTTAGCAGAATGTCTTTTCAAGGTCACGTGACCTGATCACGGGATACACGGCGCTTACAGGCACGTGATCCAAGCGTACACTAGGGCAATTCGTGCCACTAGGTATTCTGATGCTCGATGAAGACGACTTGCTCTGAAAGAGACAAGCGAAGCACGCGTGTGAAGACGAATGAGAGTGGTGAATTGAAGAAGACCAAGATGGCGTATCTTGGTCTTCCTGAGCCACTATTTATACACATATGAGGTAGCTTTAAAGCCCCTCTCCAACCCGCACGACGAATAGCTAAAGTAGCTCGAACCCTACTACAGCTATCCTAGTAATGAGTCATGCCTTATGGGCATGTGATTCTACTGTCCTTTCTGACTAACGCGACTGTCCATGACACATTACTACTTACTAACGAGGTCATCACCGTAAGTAAGAGTCCGTTCCGTGCATACCGTGACATGCTTCCAGTCCTCCCACGTGATGGGGTGCTGGAAGTGAATGGCATTGACTACTAACTGGTTTGGGAGTCTGTCTAGGAATAGTTCGAGGGTGGTAGCCTCATCCGGGCCGTACCCCGCTTTTGCGACGAGGTTATCAAACTGCGCAATGTAGGAGTCAATGTCTTCTCCTTTCATCGCCAATGTCTGTAGGGCCTTGCGGGCCTTGGTCTGTTCCACCATATCAGAATACGCTTGCATGAATCGGGTTTCAACCTCATTCCAGAGGTTATTTTGGGTTCATGGGACCCCCACCGTTAGCTGGGCGTCGATCCACCTCATCTGCTCATCGACCCAGTCGTCAATGAGGGGTCCTCGAATGTAGGACAGAAAGGCCATAGCCTGTTGTGCGGGTACTGCGAGCAGGTTGACAGTGGGGTTCATTCCACAATACAACTTGAAGGCACGTAAGAATGCCTTGCTTTTCTCTCGATTCCCATCGAACTCTGGGGGTGGGTTACCTCCTAGTTGGCCGTTGCCTCCTAGGGCTGGCGTGGGTGGTGAAGCTCCTCCAGTCAGTGCTGGTCCGCCGCTTCTACCACTACCACCACCACCGCCACTGCCACTGCCACCGCCACCGCCCCTGCCACCACCGCCACTGCCACTGGTGGGGGTGCTTCTGGAGGGGGCTCCACTTCCACTAGGTATTCCTCCCCTGCTAGTAAGGGTGGTACTTGCAGACGCTTGTCCCTGCTGGGCCATTGTGTAGGATGGGAAAGCTGTGGCAGGTAGGTTGGTCGTTGGTATGGATACGCTTGGGGATGGGGTAGGAGGAGGGTCTACGTCAATTCCTGAAGGGTTGGGCAATCCCAATGGTCCGGGTTGTAGTGTGAGGGGTACTGGTCCAGTAGTGTACCACGCTCCTTTGTTCGGGGAGTATTTGATAAATGCCCAGAGGCGTCTGTCCTCAAGGTAGTGGACTTGTCAGTATGACTTGGTTGTAGGGTCGAAGATAAAGTACCCTTCAACTCCATTGTTTTCTGCCCAAACCGCAGCTCCTTTGACTCTATTGGATAGTTCATTGGAGCTGAGATGGTCAATATACTCAGGCTTGAACTTGGTTTGACTGTGACTGGTTGTCGCCACGGTGAGAGACTTGACTTAATGTAATGCCACCACAGGGGCGTTGTAACGCCACCACTGGCGTTAGTCTGACTTGGACTGCGAGAGGGTGTTCACGACTTAGCGGAATATATCTTCGAGGTCATGTGACCTAATCACGGGATACATGGCGCTTACTCGGTCACGTGATCAAAGGTACACTGGGGCGAGTCACGCCACTAGGTAATCTGAAGGTCGGTAAGGACGACTTGCTTGGAGAGACAAGCGAAGCACACGTGAAAGGGGCGAGGTGAAAGTGGTGATTAAAGAAGACCAAGATGGCTTATCTTGGTCTTATCGAGCCACTATTTATACATGTATGAGGATGCTTTAAAGCTCCTCCTGAATCCGTACCACAAATAGCATATGTAGCTCGAACCCTACTACCGCTATCCTAGTGTTGACTCATGCCACATCAGCATGTGATTGTACTGCTGACTGATACTCCTGTCCATGACACATTACTGCTTACTAACGCGGTCATCATCGCATCGTATAGTAAGAGTCCACTTCTGTGATCGTGACAGGTGTTAGTATGATATGTACTCAAGTCAATGGGATTGGAAAGGTGTGAGTCAGTTAGGACTCAGTTCGGTGGTGAACAAGTATCACTTGGTCTCCCCAGGGACACAAGGATAATAGTGGAGGGTCAAGGCTTAAGTGAAAGTGCAAGCGAAAACAGGGACTCAAGCGCAATGGCGAGTCAAACTGGTTCGTGAGGCAGAGACAATGTGGTATTACACAAGAAGTCAAGTCTACTGTACAAGCTAGGTAGTGTGTGACTTATATACTAGTACAGGGTGTTTGTGATACACAAACATATGGCGCGATCATGAGTCAAGAGCCCCAAAGCGAAAACAAAGGGATAAGTCAAAAGGAGTACAAGGGAATCCTGCAGGATGACACGTGCCTCAGAAATGGTCAGCGGATCGAACAGGGCGTATGTAGCGGTATGACACCTCGCTACGCTAAGTCCAAGTGTGAAGTGAGATGAACTGTCAGGTGAACACACCCAAACCTAGCGTGGAGATAAATCATGCGCCAAGCATGCAGTCACGGCGGAGTGGATAGTGATGTGGAACCTTTATACAAGGATTCAAACTATCAGTGATCACGCAGTGGCACGCTGAGTGGAGTGTTGTAGCGCAGAACTAACGAGCGAAGCGTAAATAGCAAGAGAGCTAAAAGACAAGTAACTTCAGAGGGTGAAGGAACTCTATACCAATATTACTACACACCTAAAAGACAAGTACTAAGACGTCTGTGAGTAAAGGTAGTGTAGGGTAAAAGAGAAGGGACTTACACTTCAGAGGGTGAAGGAACTCTGAAGTGTAAAGGCGAAAACAGCAGTCCTTATATACAGGACGCTTAGCTAAGAATGGTCTGTGCGCACAGGTGATCCAAACACAATACAGGTGGTCTGTGCGCCAGAGGGAGAAATGCCATTGGAGGGCAGAGAACAATAGCTGCCTAAAGCAGACAATACCGGTATCTTAACAATGAAGAACAATAAGAGTCTACACGTGACTCTAACAATAAAGATAAACAAAAGTGGTCCGTAAGAGTCCGGCCAAGTCCAAATCAGTCCGTAAGGGACAGATACCATATTTAGTATATGGGATGACTCAATCATATCCCATGAGACATGTGACTTAAATCAGTCGTGTCTCAACAGGAGAACCAAGAGGACAAGTTAGATTGAAGTAGAGTAAGGAGTACAGGAGAATACGCACCTGAGTGGAGAACCAAGAGGACAAGTTGGTTCCACTCAGGATGCTACAGGAGGGTTTATATACGCTACTGGAGCTGAGCTTGAACTGAGTCTAAACACTATTACTAAGTGTACAGTAAGACTCCATGACTTGGGAGCTGACGCGTCGTGTCTATTAATAGCACTATCTATTGTGCTGACTGATGCACTGGTCATGGCACTGATGCGATGCCTTATCTTGCTGAGTAAAACCTAATACAGCAAGTAAGCATAAACTACTAAGCGTGTTCTAGAACTATCTAGAATGTTCCATCCTTATCTACCAATTGTATGAGTCCATACACAAAGGGAGTGTGACCGGATTAGGTTGTCCCATTAAGGGCACAACTATCCCAGGGTCATGTGCTTGAAGGTGCACATGATGGCGGCATGTGACTGACGATATCTCGTACTTTGGCCCTTCATATCTCCTCCAGATAATTCCATAAAAATACAGAAAAATAGGGAAATAAATGTATGTGTCCATGACATCACACCCCTTGTTAAGGGTCGACGTCTGCGTTGGCCTCTGTGTACATGTGAGATGCTTGCCAAGGCAAGGACGCGTAGATGAGAGCAGCTATTTTTCTAGGTGCACCCGGGTTTAAGGAATGGAATTCCTTGACTTTGTCTGGGGTGTGTGCTAGATTTTTGGCTGGCTCCCAAGTGTCCTCGCCTTCACCGTAGCCTTTCCAGCAAACCAGGTACTTAAGAGTACAACCAAAGAGTTTTGAATCTCTTATGTGGTCAACTTCGTACTCTTCTTCCCCTTTGACTGTGATAGGTTCAGGTGGAGGTGGCATAAGCCCATTAACTTCGTTTCCCTTGTAAGGGGAGAGGCAGTCTACATGAAATACATCATGGATCCGTAATGCAGGGGGTAGTGCAAGCTTGTAGTCAATGTCACTTCTGACTTCAGTGACTTCAAATGGGCCTAGCTGTTTAGGGCCCAGTTTGGACGACTGCTGGTGTATCTTTATATGTTTGGCTTGCAACCAGACTTTATCCCCGATGTTGAAGACGTATGGCTTATGTCTTTGTTCAACATCTGTCTGCATTCGCCTTTTACTTAGGCATAGAGCTGCCTCTGCATCCCTTCTTGTGGAAACTAAGTGCTGTAGATGCTTATTGAGCGTTGGGATACCAGTAGGCCTACCAGCAGGAATGGTGAAGTCCGGTGTATAGCTGTATAGTAGCTCAAAGGGGGTATGTCCCATTGCTGAGTTGAGTCTACTATTGACTACAAATTCCGCTGTGGGGAGCAGGTCTGCCCAATCATCCTGCCTCTTACTAATGAACAAGCACAAGTAGACTTCTACTTCTTGATTTTTGCGCTCTACCTGTGTTGATAAGTGACCTGTGCGCACTTAGCGGCTCAATGGACACGCAGATAACGGACTGCTTTAGATTAGATATACAGGACTTGTAGATTAGATTACTTATGATCTTTACAATCTCGGACTTCTTGTATTCTCTTATCTATGACATCACACATGTACATGACATCATGGACCACTTTGGATTGGACTTGTACTACGTCTATGTACTTTCCTTTGTTCTTATCTTTATTGTGATATCACTATGATATCATAGTCTAGCCTTCCCTTGTTCTTTGCGTTCTTGTTCTCCTTCTACACACTCCTTTGTGTCCCTCTGTAGAACAATGCCCCTTGTATTATGTGACTCTGTGTTACTTCTGTTGTACTAGTGTCACTCCTGTATTTTGTATAAGTAGTACGGCTTGTACGCTCCTGGTCCACATCAGTTCTCATCTGTTGTGTGCCAGGTATGTCTCCACCTCTCTAATGTATCATCAGTTCTCATCTGTTGTGTGCCAGACACTCTATCTGCTTCACTGCAAGTTTACTCTGTTGCTGCTCTCCAGACACCCTTCATATCTCACCACAGTCCCCCTTGTCCACTGTGAGTATGATCTCTATGTGCTCTGTTCATCAGGTTATGGGCCCTGGTGCCCAAGCCACTCCACTTGGCTGGTCACTGTGTTCTTAGGATCACACACCAGGTCAAGGTCTGTCTGGGGCCTCACCAGCCTTGCCCAAGGCAGTTGACACTGGGGCGCCAGTTGTCACTGCTGAGGAACCTCCTGTATCATGTACTGCCCAGTAGTCCTACTTTCACCCCTACTGTTTTTCCTAGCCCCTGCACTATGCGCAAGGAGATTGGATCTGGCAGCCCCTTAATCCATATCCAGGTGTGCATGGCCCACTGGGCTGTGTATTGTGGAGCTTAGTGCCAGCTGTCTCTGGTGCTCCACACTGGGCGCAGGATCTCCTCACCATGGGAGTGTAAAACCTGGTTCAGACTCTGGGGGGTGTTCACCACTATGGTGTTCTGCAGCCAGATACCTGCCTTGTAGCGGCAATGGGAAAGGATTCAGTAAAGCCACTTGTGGCGATGAGGCAACCAATAGGCCGAGGAGGCTGAGGTAGACAGCCTTGGGCTCTGAAAGCATCCACTTCATTTCCCCCTGACGCAAACTGGTGAAGCTGTGTCTTAGACACATCCTGGCTGGCAGCTAGCTTCCAGTATGGCAAAGGGATTATTCCATCCTGGGCCTAGCCCTTGTATCACTGGCATACCATCAGGAGGCAGGACGCGCTAGCGTTCTGGCCTTACAGATTCACAGACAGGAGTGGTACCCCCATCCATATCTTGCAACTATTTTGAAGCACTATCGCTGACTGCTCCTCGGCGACAGATAAATCATCCCTATGTCTTCTACACACTCCTCTCGCGCTGCCTCGCCCACTGGTGCCACCGGTGCGGCTGCAGGCGCCACAGCAGGCGGTTCACTGCCACCTGCTACTGGGTCCACACCCTCCTCGCGTATCTCAAACGCGTATGGCAACTCCTTTGGCATGCCCTCAGGCATCAATCTCACCCGATTCGATGGGTCCAACTGGAACGAGTGGTCTGGAACCTTAGAGGCCATCCTCACGCTGAATGAAGCGGAGGATGTGTTCTACCTCCAAGTTCCACCCTCTGGAATCACCGCCGATGAGTGGGACTCTGTCCAGCGTCGGGCTAAGGCGTATCTTCGCCTCTATCTTAAGCCTGACGTCTACTCCCTCGTTGCCGACCCACTCGCCTATCCCACCTTCAAGTCAAAGTGGGACAAGCTGAAGGACGTTTATGCTGGTGCTAGCGGCAGCACCACCATCTTTAATTTGTGGATCCAATTAACCCAAGCCCGCCTCGACGACTCCACGCCCATGGCCTCTCAGTTGGCCAAACTCAATGAGCTGCGGGTCAGCCTTTCCAACGCACAGATGGGTGTCACTGACACCCAGTTCTGTCTCATACTTCTCCACGCCCTGCCAGCCTCCTACGAGGTTCTGGCCTCAACCATCCTTGCCAGTGGCGCCCCCTCCAAGCTCAAGCACGCTGAAATAATTGCACGCATCGTATCAGAGGAAGCGCGCCATACTGGCCCCTCTGGATCTTCCCTCAACAAGGCTGCCCCCATTAAGCCTAGCAGTGGCCCACGTAAAAAGAAGGACCATTCCCAGCTTACTTGCCACTACTGTAATAAAAAGGGGCATATCAAGCCTGACTGCAGGCAGAGGAAGAAGGATGAAGCTGCAGGGAAACTTAAGGACACCGGCAACAAGGCTGCCAACTCACATGTATTAGTACCAACCACCGCCTCCATTAAGGAGGTCGATGATGAGCCCGCCATTAACTGGGCGGACAATGCAGTTGGTGTTGCCTTGTATGCTGCCTCGCGTGTGCGTTGGATGATGGACAGTGGTGCCACACACCACATCACACCACATCGGTCTGACTTCAAGGACTACACCCCGTGTAAAGGCGCTGTGCGCCTGGGTGATAAGTCCACAATCAACCAAATTGGTGTAGGCTCCGTCGTCTTCACTACGAGCCAGGGCATTCCTATCACCCTAAGCAATGTGCTGCACCTACCACAGGTAAAAACACGCTTCCTATCAACGCGTGCACTAGCACAAAAGGGTGCAGAAGTGGCCTTTGACAGTGGCTCTTTTAAAATATCTGTCAACAAAAGTTGTGTAGCTGTTGGCTACTTGGAGGACAACCTATACTGGTTGGACGCTTCAAGCATTGGCCTAAATGCTCACGTCAAAAGTGCTGCCACCACTCTTGATATCTGGCATCAGCGCATGGGACACATCTCCTCTGCTGCTCTCAAGTCGTACGGTCCCTCTGCCACTACTGGCATGGACATTGACAGCTCTACCACGCACACTGGTGTGTGTCGTGGGTGCGAGTTAGGCAAATCCACTCGCCAACCCTTCTCTGCGTCCTCTACCAAAAGGACAACACGTATCTTTGAGATTGTGCACAGTGACCTAGCCGGTCCTATGCAAACTCAGTCCCTGCAAGGCTCTGCCTACACCGCCACCTTCATAGACGACCACTCTAAGTTCACAGTGGTATACTTCATTAAGTCGAAGGATCAGTTTGTGAAAGCACTGCAGATGTATTTGGCCTGGGGTGAAACCCAGACGTCCCATAAACTGTGCGCACTCCACTCTGACTGCGGCGGCGAGTACATGGCTAGCCAAGTGCAGGACATTCTCAAACAGAGAGGGATAGAGCATCACCTTACGATGCCAGGTTCACCACAGTCAAACGGGAAAGCCGAGCAGTTTAACTGCACCATTACGGATAAGGCGATGGCCATGCTACACACAGCTGGCATGTCTAAAGGCTTCTGGGAGCATGCGATGAGCACAGCAGTACACATCTATAACCGCTCTCCCACCCGTACGCTTAAGTGGCGCACACCTTTTGAGCTCTGGTACTCTGGCAAAGTACCAGATGTCTCACATTTACGCGTCTTTGGATGCAAGGGGTACATGCACGTACCCGCTGATAAGCGTCGCAAATTGGATGCAAAGGCCATTGAGGTCACGCTTATTGGGTTTGAGCCTGAATCTAAGGGCTATAAGCTCTGGGACCAGCCAAACCCGCTCTGTCAGATTGTCCAGGGATGTGACATTCGACGAGAGCAGCTTCCCGTCCCTCCAGGGTGTTGAGCCACACCCACAACCTTCTCAAGTGGCCTCACAACCACTACCTCCACCAGTGATTGCCGTACCTAGCACGTCGGCGTTACCACCACAGCAAGCACCCTCCCCTGCACACTCAGACACTAGTGAGGAGGAGGATGTTGAAGACATTCTAGACCCTAAACAAGAGCGTCCTCACACGCCACCACCACCTGCACCACCCACTCTTCCTGTTACACCTAAACGTGAGCAGCCCACTCCCACTTCGCCACCGCCGCGTCAGAGCGCAACGCGCATTATGCGCCATGTCCCTCCTCCCTCCCCAGATATGCCAGGAGGTTTTGAGGACCGTGCACAGCGTAGTCAGCTGTTGCGCGAGATGGACAATGCGCCTAGACGCTCTGCCCGTGCACCCGTGCCCAATCCCCGCTATTTCTCAGCGGATAATGTGGCCATGCGCGGCAGACGGTTGGGATATGCGGAGCTGTTGGCTGCAGCTTACATTGGAAGAGATCCTGCATCTTACGCAGAGGCCATGCGGTCTGTGGATGCAGATGAGTGGACTAAGGCGTGTCAGTATGAGATGGACGCACTTGCCCATAACGGCACATGGGAGTTAGTAGATCTCCCGCCTAATCGAAAGGCAGTAAAATCCAAATGGGTCTTCAAGCTCAAGGCGGATGGCCGCTACAGAGCTCGCTTGGTGGCTAAGGGGTTTACGCAAATCCCTGGCATTGATTTTGATGAAACCTTCTCTCCCGTCGCACGATTTGAGTCGCTGAGATTACTTCTGGCGTTGGCCGCGCTGGAGGACTGGCACATCCATCAGATGGATGTCAAGTCTGCGTTCCTCAATGGCGTGCTTGACGAGGAGATTTACATGGAGCAACCACAAGGGTTCATCACCACTGGTGCAGAGACGAAGGTGTGTCGCCTAGTCAAGGCGATATATGGTCTCAAACAAGCCTCCCGTGCATGGAACTTGCAATTCCATGGAGTGTTACTTGCACTCGGTTTCAAACGGACATTTGCCGATGCCGGCAGTATATGTGTTGCCTCAACGAGAGGGGGATGATCCACTCTTCGTTATCGTTTACGTTGACGACATCACTATATTGGGCGCCTCGCTGGAGAGGATTAAGCGTTTAAAGTCAGATCTTTCTGAACGCTATGAGATGACAGATCTCGGGGAGATAGAGTCCTATCTTGGTATGCGCATTGTACGCGACCGCTCCCTCAGACGCATTGAGATAGATCAGTCTGGCTATGTCAAGGATGTCCTTGAACACTTTGGCATGTCTAATGCCACTCCACACTCCACACCCTTGCCCGCTGGTGCTGACGAGCACCTTCATAAATATACAGGTCAGGCTACTGCCTCTGACATTACGCACTACCAGTCACTCATTGGTAGTCTGCTGTACGTTCAGATTGGTACTAGACCGGACATTTCCTTCGCTGTGTCACGTCTGGCGCAGTACGCAGCGAATCCTTCACCACAACATCTGCGGCTTGCGCAATACGTTCTAGCTTACTTAGTAGGCACTGTGGACATGCGGATAGTCTACGATGGCGCCAGTGGAGACGGCCTTCATGGCTACTCTGATTCTTCCCTGGGTGACCAGGTTGACGACAGACACTCCACTTCGGGTTATGTGTTCCTTTTAGCCAATGGTGCAATAAGCTGGTCTTCGCGAAAGCAAAAGACAGTGGCTCAAAACACTACAGAGGCGGAATACATGGCCATGACCGATGCGGCCAACCAAGCCGCTTGGTATCAGAGCTTCCTTGCGGAACTCGGGTACGAGGTCAACGACCCCATCCCACTGCATGGTGACAACAAGGGTGCCATTGACTTGGCCTTGAACCCTGTCACTGGGAGGCGATCGAAGCACATTGCCATTAGGCATCATGTCATAAGGGAGTACATCGAAAAGGGGACCATCATCCTCATTAGAACCCCCACTGCGGAAATGGTTGCGGACGGCTTTACCAAGTCGCTTGCGCGTGTCCTGCTGCAGCAACACAATGTTGACATGGGCTTGTGCTAGTCCAAGATTGCTGATCACGGGGAGATGTTGATAAGTGACCTGTGCGCACTTAGCGGCTCAATGGACACGCAGATAACGGACTGCTTTAGATTAGATATACAGGACTTGTAGATTAGATTACTTATGATCTTTACAATCTCGGACTTCTTGTATTCTCTTATCTATGACATCACACATGTACATGACATCATGGACCACTTTGGATTGGACTTGTACTACGTCTATGTACTTTCCTTTGTTCTTATCTTTATTGTGATATCACTATGATATCATAGTCTAGCCTTCCCTTGTTCTTTGCGTTCTTGTTCTCCTTCTACACACTCCTTTGTGTCCCTCTGTAGAACAATGCCCCTTGTATTATGTGACTCTGTGTTACTTCTGTTGTACTAGTGTCACTCCTGTATTTTGTATAAGTAGTACGGCTTGTACGCTCCTGGTCCACATCAGTTCTCATCTGTTGTGTGCCAGGTATGTCTCCACCTCTCTAATGTATCATCAGTTCTCATCTGTTGTGTGTCAGACACTCTATCTGCTTCACTGCAAGTTTACTCTGTTGCTGCTCTCCAGACACCCTTCATATCTCACCACAGTCCCCCTTGTCCACTGTGAGTATGATCTCTATGTGCTCTGTTCATCAACCTGTCCATTAGCTTGAGGGTGATAGGCGGTAGTAAGACCTGCATCTATCCCTAGTCGCTTGTATAGTGCCCACATGCTCCTTGCAGCAAACTGGGGTCCCCGATCACTGATGATTTTCTTGGGGATCCTGTGCAAGGGGAAGACTTGCTCAAAGTAGATGGATGCTACCCTATCAGCCGTGATTTGAGAGGTCACCAGAAATAGATGGATCTGTTTTGTGTAATGATCCACTATGTTAAGGATCATGTCCTTTCCATGTGACATGGGCAGTGGGCCAATCAGATCGACCCCTACTATCTGCCATGGTCCCTCAGGTATCTCTTGTGGCTGAATTAAGGCTTTGGGGTGTAGATCTTTGCGATATCTTTGGCATCAATCACATCCTTCTACATATGAGCTGATAAAGCCTGCCATGCATGGCCACCAGTAATAGCGACTGACTAGCTCGATGGTGCCATTTTTACCAGGGTGACCAGCAGTGGTGGAGTCATGGCATGACTTGACCACGTCTCATCTGAGGGTCTGGTCATTGGGAACATACAGTTTCCCCTGATGGTAAATTAGGCCGTCATCTTCCTCCCGCATCGCTACTACATCCATGAGAGCTTTTGGAGTGGTCTTCTGTAGACTTTTAAGACCCTCTATGACTTCTGCTTCTCTAATGGATGCGAGTCTGATGCAATTCCCAAGGGAGTCCACTTCTGGGCAGAAGTGTGCTTGGGCAGCATTGAGGAAATGCTTAGGTTGTAAAACCTGTACTTGGCGGTTATCCTCATTATCCTTGACATGGTCTCTCGTGAATCTACTTAATGCATCGGCTTGCATTGAGTCTCCTTTTTTGTAAGTGATTTTGAAGGCGAAGCGACTTAAATACAGAGCCCAGCGGGCCCGTCGATGATTTAAGTCCTTCATGCTTGCCCACCATTCCATATTCTTATGGTCGGTGATCACTTCAAAGGAGATGCCTTCAAGGAAGTGTCTCCAATCCTCTAAGGCACGGATTAGGCCAAGCATTTCTCTGTTGTAGATTTCGTAGTTGTGTTCTTCTTTGCTCATAGACTGCAAGCGATATGCAATGGGGTGCCAGAGACTGTCTGGATACTTTTGAGTAAGTATACCGCCAGTAGCGAATCCTGAAGCATCAGTCTTGACTCTTGTTGGAAGCTGTGGGTCGTACACTTTGAGAATGGGTTCTCATACAAAGCTTTCCTTCAAGAGATCAAAGGCTTTCTGCTGCTCAGAATGCCAATGCCATGGAGTATCCTTCTTCGTGAGGTCATGCAAGGGTCAGGCGATGGCCACGAAATCCTTGATGAATCGATGATAGAAGTTGGCAAACCCAATAAACGCTCTCACTTCTCTGAGTGTTGTGGGTGTAGGCCACTCCCTTACTGCAGCGACCTTGCCAGGGTCCATCTGCACTTCTCCAGGATGGATAATCATCCCAAGGTATTCCATTTCTTGCTTTTCAAATTCGCATTTCTCGGGTTTGAGATAGAGGTCGTATTCCTCTAGTCTCCTTAACACCTCACGTACGATTTCTTGGTGGTGTTCTAGGGAGTTGCTGTAGATGAGGATATCATCCATATACACTGCGACTTCTCCCGATGTGATTATATTGGCGAATACAGTGTTTACAAGGGCTTGGAAGGTGGCGGGGCTGTTAGTCATACCAAAGTACATGACTTTGGGTTCATACAGCCTGCGGTTGGTGACGATAGCACCTTTCCATTTGTCTCCAGCTCGGATTCGAATGTTATGTGTAACGTCTACCACGGACGTTTGCCTGACTTAGGCCTCTTGGCGTGTGGCGATCCTCAAACGGCGGAAGTTGTGATTGGCAAAAGTCTGAGGGTAGAAGGCGGGATGAGGCTGAAGGCTTTTGTCTCTCCCAAAGTAAGCGTGGAGGTCTTCCAATTGAATGACACCCGGGGGTACTGTGTCGATGTACTTAGCGTTTGCCCACGAAGCGCTGTCAATGATGAAGAAGGAATGGTACGGAGAGGCTACACGGTCGTTGCGATACAGATGAACTTGGTAGACTGCGATGTCTGCAGGGAATTCCACTGATCCGCGAAGGGACAGGTAAGGGTAAGTCACGGGGATCCCTGGTCTAAGGGGATATGCCGGACAACTCACTTAAGAGGGGGAGACCTCTTAGCAAAGACGAGTAGATGGTGGTGGTATTGGAAGAAGACCAAGATGCCGTTCTTGGTCTTCGCACTACTCTACTTATACAGATACGCGCGGGCTTTGAAGCGCCACTTGAATACCACTAGCCAATAGCGTAAGTACCATGAACCCTAGTACAGCTATCCTAGTATGAGTCACTACGAGTCATTCCGAGATCCAATCCGTTATTGTACAATCACATGCGCTGGAGCTTACCCGGCTGACCGATCCTACAAGTCCATGACAAAATACTGCTGACGGTGGTGTCATAGCCGATGCGTCAGTGTCCACTTCCCGGCCTGAGGCGCCAATCGATCCGAGACGTAACATTATGGTACCCCCATCTTACGTCAAACTTTGTGAATACCTTTGCTCCTTTCAACTGGTCGATGATGTCTGCAGCAAGTGGAAGTGGGTATCAGTTCTTAATGGTGATTTTGTTAAGACACCGATAATCCTGTACTAGACAGAGTTTCCCGTCTTTCTTCTTGATGAAGAACACTGGTGAAGCCATCAGCGACTTTGATGGGACCAGGTATCCTTTAGAGATGTGTTCTTCCAGGAATTTATCAAGTTCCACTTGCTTGTTTGGGGACATTGGGTATGTTTTGAGCTTCCAGTGCTTTACTGCGTCTGGTTTGAGGCCTATGGTGTGGTCCCATGGTTGGTGTTTATGGAGCCTCTGGGATTCCTCCTCAGAGAAAACTTTTGTGAAGTCTCTATAGTGCTCTGGTACCATTTCTTCAAAGGTTTTCTTAGGTTTGGAGGCGGTGGCTTTCTCGGCGATTTGCTGAGAGTATGTGAAGCCTGCCAAACAGAAAACTTCGTCTTGGACCGTATCTAGCACTTTCTCTGCAAGGAGACGGCGGTGTTCCATTTGGTTTGCCATAATGTGTGTCACCTCTACCTCCAACTCTGGTTGTGCTGTTTCAGTGGTTGAGTTGAGGTGCATAGTGCCTTCCTGCCAATCTATTTGCGGGTTCCTTTTCCTAAGCCATGGTAGTCCCAAAATGACGTTCTCTGGGCCAAGTGAAGTGACTAAAAAGTCATGGCTTTCTTCACTGGGGCCAACTTTCAGAGTGAGTCTGACTTTGTGGGTGATACTACCGGCTTCGTTGAGAGTCCCATCTATGTTGTATAGGGTGATGGGGCTCGCAAGAGGAACCTGCAACATTTTGTGGCGGTCAGCATACCTCTTGTCTAGGAACAACGAGGTTGCCCCAGAGTCTACCATTGCTGCTACTTTTACAGTACGATGTCATCCTTTTAAATACACAGAAATATGAAAATGTGATTTTTTATCTTTTGTTTTGGGAATAATAGTAGAAGACAGTGCTGCATCAGAAATCATCATGTGTGGCATTGCTTCTAAAGAAAGTGGAGCAACAGGAACACTACTATTGTTCATCTCCAAGGTAGATGTAGATGTAATAGAATCAGAAAAACAAGAAACCGAACTAACACTACTATCTAACTTACAGGCATGAGTTGTATGAATTACAGAAGGTGAGTCTGAAACGAGGCGTGTAACGCCACCACTGGCGTTAGTCCGACTTGGACTGCAAAAGAGCGTTCACGACTTAGCGAAATATATCTTTATGGTCACGTGACCTGATCACGGGATACACAGCGCTTATCTGGGCACGTGATCCAAAGGTACACTAGGGTGAGTCACACCACTAGGTAGTCCGAAGGTCGATGAAGACGACTTGCTCGAAGAGGCAAGCAAAGCACACGTGAAAGAGATGATGAGAAAGTGGTGATTGAAGAAGACCAAGATGGCTTATCTTGGTCTTATCGAGCCACTATTTATACATATATGAGGATGCTTTAAAGCTCCTCCCGAATTCGTACAACGAATGGTGTAAGTAGCTCGAACCCTACTATCGCTATCCTAGGAATGAGTCATGCCATATTGGCATGTGATTGTGCTACTCCGCTGACTGATCTCTCTGTCCATGACACATTACGACTTACTAACGTGGTCATATCCATAAGTAAGAGTCCGTTCACGCGCACCATGACAAGGCGAGAGCGTAAACATATATTACAACTACATGAAGCTGAGTCATCTACTGTAGAGGGGCCGGTCGCAGCTATACGCGACCCCTGATCTAAAAAGCCGCTTTGAACACGTCTAGCTGTTCCTGCTGCTTTTCCAACATTCCCAACAACTTCGCCACGTCTGCCTGGGACATCTGGGTGGGGGAAGTACTTGTGGCGGCTGCTGCCGCAGTACTGGACGAGGATGGTGGACTAGGGGGTTCCGTTGTTGCTGCAGCTTTTGCTTTTGCTGGTTTCCCCATTCGCTTGTTCTGGCAGATGTTTGCACGGTGTCCTACTCTTTGACATCAGTTGCACACGTCGCGTTCGTGATTTCCATCCTTCTTGGTGTGTTCCTTCGATCCACACCCATAGCATCTCCCTCTCATCCAGACCTGATACTCGCCCCAAGTTTTGAAGAATTCCTCTTTCCCTTTGTTGCCTTGTTGGCGCATAGCGTCAACTTGCATGGCATTGGGGTTGGAGGCTGTGTTTGGTGTTGATGATGAAGATTTGCCTTTCTTCTCACTCTGGTGTTGGCGCAGTTGTTGATCGATGACTTGCGCACTTTGCTTGAGCTCATCGTAGGTATTGTGGGGCTTGTCTGTGATGGCGAGGAGGTCTTTGATTTCATCAGTGAGACTATCATAGAAGTGGGTGCAGAGGTCGATGAGAGACCACATGGTCTGTCCAGAGTACTGCTCGAATACAGATGCGTATTTGGCAACTGTCTTTTTACCCTGTCTTGTTTTCTTTAGCTCCTCTCAAGCTATATCTTGGATGTCTAGGGGGCTAAACCTGTGGTTAAACTCCTTGACAATGTCTGCCCAATTTCCATTGAAGGGAATAGTTCCCTTGTTGGCAGACTCCAGGTATGGGAGTGCCCAGGTTTTGGCGTCCCCTTCCATCAAATTGAGGGCTGCAGCGATCCACCTGTGTTCATCCGCATACCACTTGCTATCTGCTGCATGCCATGTATTCATGGCGTCCCCTAGTGATCCTGCCCAGTTGTGGAAGGCGGCAAGGAAATGACAGGCATCCGATGAGGAGCCTTTCCCATCCCAGGCTTTGGGGCGGGCCACTATTTCCTTGTTTTTTCCGTTTCTGGGGCGAGTGGCAGTTGCCAAGGCCACCTGTGCTGTGAGGGCTGTTACTTGTTGCGCGAGGTTGCCGCCTGCAATGCCAAGGTGATTGATAAGGTCCAGGCAATCCTGGACTGTGGGAGGGGGCAGTGGTGAAGGTGGTGCAGCGGGGGGGAGGATGCTTCCGCTTGGTTGTGACATTTCGTCTAATTTCTTCTGTCTCTCTTCTCACTCTACTTTTTCTTGTGCCTGACGGAATTCTTCTAAGAGGAGGAGTTGTTCATCTGGCAAGATCTCGTCCCAGTCTTGGATACGATGTAACGCCACCACTGGCGTTAGTCCGACTTGGACACGAAAGGGCGTTCACGACTTAGCAGAATATCTTCTTCAAGGTCACGTGACCTAATCACGGGATACACGGCGCTTACGGGCACGTGATCCGAGCGTACACTAGGGCACGTCGTGCCACTAGGTAATCCGATGATGAAGACGACTTGCTCAGAAAGAGACAAGCGAAGCGCGCGTAAAGAGACGAATAGAAGTGGTGAGTTGAAGAAGACCAAGATGGCAAATCTTGGTCTCCCTAAGCCCCTATTTATACATCTTATGAGGAAGCTTTAAAGCTCCTCTCCAATCCGTACGACGAATAGCTAAAGTAGCTCGAACCCTACTACAGCTATCCTAGTGTTGACTCATGCCCTAATGGCATGTGATTGTGCTACGCGCTGACTGATCTTTCTGTCCATGACTCATTGCTACTTACTAACGTGGTCATATCCGTATAGTAAGCGTCCATTCCCGCGATCGTGACATCACCCCCTTTTCAACTGCGACGCCCACGGCGCCGAGTGGGGCCTATCCCTCCTACCCAAGCCTCCTGTCGCTCCGTGATCCGATCCAACACGTTAGCCATCTCGAGGCGGAACTTACACCGGGCTAATTCCGCCTGTACCCCCCCGAGCGCCTGTGCCAGGGCGTGAAGTCTCTGCTCCATTCTCTCGGCCTCGTGTCGGTAGGCGCGGAAGCGGGTTACCTCGGCTTTGAGTCCTACATCCCTCAACTCGTTCAATGCCCGGTCCGTCCTGTGCTGGTTGCTATGTCCGCCGACGAGGGCGTACAGATCTTCGGGGGCGTAGTGGGGCTTCCCGGCCTCGCGCACTTGTGGTTCTGCGTATAAGGGATGGCTATAGACCTTATCGCTGTCGTCGACGAGGCCTAGTACGAGGGGGTCGGGACCGGCGACCACCTGGATGAAGGTCGCTTGGCGCGTCACTCCCTGCGCGTCGGTGATGGGGTAGTGGACGAAATCGTCCCCCCGATTGTGTTTGTAGCCGTGTGGGGCGGTGCGAGTGTTGCCTCCCAGGTAGCGGAGGTGGACGGCGGGGAGTGTTCGATCTTCGGTGTCGACGACGACTCTGGCGCGATATAAGGGTCGCCCCATGGTATCGCAGGCGTACGGAGTTTCGCGGGGGTCGTCAGAGTCGGTAGCCGTGATGAGGTAGGGCTGCTCAACTGGGTACCATTCCTTTAGCGTTCCTTCCACTGCCTCGTACACTGCTCTCTCAGTGTCGCGATGTGCTGTCGGCGTCGTATGAGGGTGCACGCTCGTCGTGCCGCTGCTGCCGCCAGCTGTTGTTGTCTCCACTGGTCCGCTTGCGGCTTCCAGGGTCGCTTCTTCATCCACTCCTGCCATCGCAGCGTGGCCGGCGTCTTCCTCGTCCTCTTGCTGCTTGATTCGGACTGGGAGAGGTCGAAGTGGGGGACTCGCAAAGAGTCCGACAGCTGTGCGAAGCCGAGTAATCTCGGCCTCCGTGTACGGTGCGGTGTTGAGGCGATCCCCACTGCTGTTGGTGAGCCAGTAGGTGGCGGGTTGGTCGGGCTCTTCGATGTCGATGATGGATTGCGCGTTGGTAAGGGCCTCTCGGAGCTCTTCGTGGGTGAGGCTGTCGATGAGACGGGCAGCGAGAGGGGTGGAAGAGGTGGCAGAGGGAAAGGACATTGTTGGTTGAGTGGGGAGTCCAGTGTGAAGGGATGGGGGTGACTTAGCGTCGTTCGTCCGGTTTATATGTATCCTGGCTGCAGTTGAACCCCGCTTGTACTCCGCTACCGCTTCGTCAGCAAATATGTCATCTTTGTTGACCCACTGGTTCTCCGAGTCTGGGTACCCTTTCCATTTCACAAGGTATTGCAATTTCTTGCTCCGGCCGAATCTTCTGGAGTCTAGAATACGCTCCACCTCATACTCCTCTTCCCCATCCACTAGATCCGGTGGTGGGCGCTGGAAATTTCTTCCGTGCATGGGCGTTTCGCGATAAGGTGTGAGTAAGTCGGTGTGGAATACGGGGTGGATGCTCCACTGCGTGGGAAGCTGGAGCTGGTAGTTGACCGGTGACAAGACTCAGTGTAATCTGGAATGGTCCGTGTCGTCGCGCCGCGAGTTTGGTCGTCGGCTGATTGGTTCGGAGATGTCGTCCTTCTAACCATACCTGGTCTCCTACCTGATACTTAGGCGTGTCTCGGTGTTTGATCCATAGCGACTGTGCCTTTTTGATGAGGTTTTGGGCTTCTTTCCGTGCTTCTCGGAATTGTTGGAGTCGCGTGAGTACTTGCGGGATGGGTGATGGCTTATCGATCCAATCAGCGCGTGGGTCATACCCCATCATAAGTGAAAATGGAGACTTCCTTGTCACCTCGTGGGGCCAGTTGTTGTGCGCGAATTCCGCCATGGGTAGGAATCGCGCCCAGTTATCTTGACGCTCATTGGTCCAGAACCGTAGGTATTGTTCTAGCCATTGATTGGTGCGCTCTGATTGTCCATCCGTCCTGGGATGGTATGCCGTGGAGATGTTTTGATAAATGCCGAGGATTCGGCATAATTCGCGTGTGAATTTTGATGCAAATCTCGGATCACGATCGCTGATAATTTTCGCCGGTAATCCGAACCTCCGGAACACATGAGTGACGTACAGTGCTGCGGTTTCTTCCGCTGATATCTCCTCGTTACAGGGGATGAACACCGATGCCTTTGTGCAGTCGTGGTCGGTCACCGTGAGGATTGAATCATATCCCTGTGACTCCGGTAGTTTAGTGATGAAGTCGAGGGCAATGACTTCGAATGGCTTAGCGTCAGGTGTCGGCGTGATGGGTACCAGTGGGGCTCGCGTCGGGCGGTTGTTGACTTTGTGGCGTTGACATTCCGCGCAACCTTGGACGTACTCGGTAACGTGTTTCACCATGTTTGGCCACCAGTGGTCGCGTTCGATGATCCTTGCAGTTCGCTTGATTCCTGGGTGACCGTAGACGGGGGGGTCGTGATGGTTGGCGATAACTGTGCGGATCTCCTCTGGGCCTCCGGTGATTACTCGTGCGCCTTGGTGGTACCAGGTCCCTTCGATTTTCTTGAGCTTGTGCGGATCTACCCAGGGGCGTAGGATGTTTTCGTCTTGTTCGAGGGTTTCCGGTGACTGCGTGGTGGCATTTCGTACGAATACTTTCTCAGGTAGGACGATGACTCCTTCGTTGTCTCGTTCTCCTCTGTCGTAGTCGGGTCTTCGTGATAGCGCATCCGCGCGGCCGTTGTTGGTTCCTTTGATGTGGTGGATCTCGAAGTCGTACTCCATAAGTTCCAGGACCTCTCGAGCTACGTGGCGACTTATCTTTTGTGGTGTCTTCCAGTGTGTGAGGTTGAGGTGGTCGGAAAAGATTTTGATTTTGTGCGGTGATCCTGCTAGGAATGGTCTCCAGTGCCGTAGTGCTTTGACAATCGCTAGAAGTTCCAAGTCGTATATGTCGTAGTTGCGTTCTGCTTCATTTAGGGTGGCCGAGAAGTAGCCGAGTGGGTGTCTTTTCCCATCTTGCTTCTTCTGTAGGAGTACTGCGCCTACTGCGTATCCTGATGCGTCTACTTCGAGTTCGAATTGGTCTGTTAGCGTGGGATGTGCGAGTACTGGTTCGCTTGTGACTAGGCGTTTGAGGGTTTGGAAGGCCGTTTCTTCGTCTTTGCTCCACGTCCACTCTGCGTCTTTGCGTGTGAGTTTGTTGAGGGCTCGTGCGTATGTGGCGAAACCGCGAATGAAGAGGCGGTAAAAATTGCAGAAGCCCAAAAAGGAGCGTACGTCACGTACTTTCGTGGGTGTGGGCCAGTCGCGTATGCCAGCAATTTTTACGGGGTCCATACGAGTTACCCCCTTTTCAAGAATTACCCCCAGGTAATCCATTCGCGGTTGGTGGAAGGTACATTTGGACGGTTTGAAGTATAGGTCGTGGTCCAGTGCTACTTGAAGTACTGCACAGACGGCGTCGATGTGCGCTTGAAGGCCTACATGTTCACGCGTTGCAATCCCTATGTCGTCCATGTAGACGCGGATAATCGTTCCCATTTGTTACGATTCGGTTGATCGGCGCCTCGGGCCGGGAAGTGGACACTGACGCGTCGACTATGACATCGCCGTCAGCGGAATATCGTCATGGACTTGTAGGATCAGTCAGCCGGGTAAGCTCCGGCGCATGTGATTGTACGATAACGGATCGGATCTCAGGATGACTCGTAGTGACTCGTAAAACTAGGATAGCTGTACTAGGGTTCACGGTACTTACGCTATTGGCTAGTTAGTATTCGAGCGGCGCTTTAAAGCCCGCGCGTAACTGTACAAGTAGACAAGTGCGAAGACCAAGAACGGCATCTTGGTCTTCTTCCAATACCACTATCTTCTACTCGTCTCTAGCTAAGAGGTCTCTCCCCTCTTAAGTGAGTGTCCGGCATATCCCTCATAGACCAGGGGATCCCCGTGACTTACCCCTTGACTGTCCCTTCGCGGATCAGTGGAATATCCCGCCGACACTGCAGCCTACCAAGTCTTCTTATATCGCAACGACCGAGTAGCGTCCCCTTATCACACGTTCTATATCATCGATAGCGTCACGTGGGCTAACGCTCAGTACATCGACCACATCCCGGCAGGAGTTCCCCAACTAGAAGACCTTCACGCATACTTTGGGCGAGACGAAAGCCTACAACCTCACCCCGCTTTCTACGCAGACACCTTTGCCAACCACAACTACCGACGTGTACGGATCGCCACTAAGCAAGAGGCCTAAGTCAGGCAAACGTCCGTGGTAGACGTTACATTAAGACCAAGATCCCACCGTGGCCAATCCTACAACCAAAGAACTTTGGGTCCCGTTCAGACCCTACTACATCGACAGAAGGGGAGATCGCAACGTCCCGAAAAGATATCTGGGATCCGCATTTTGGAAGGACGACGCGGAAACACCAGGCTACGTCACTTACTATTTCAATCAACAAAATCAATCACAGCTCATCCCGGTAGAATTCAACTTTGATAACCATTGTTGGGTAGAAGTTCGTTGGGACGCCGGAAGGGAGAAACTCCAAGCTACCAGACCAGCAAGCTCAATCCTCAACCTAGACATCAAACAATCGGAAGTAGTCACCAGAGACCAGTGGGGAACAATCGACGGAGAGGACGAAGAACCCATCAGATCCCCAACACCCAAGACACCCGCACCATCACCATCGATCAAAAGCAACCCGGAAGAAATCGTCATCAGAGACGAACAAGAAGAGGAACAACTACAACAAATTGCCGAACTGATTCCCACTGACATGTCCACCACTATTCCAACCATGGCCGCAGCACGAACAGCCCTACTGGGCAGAGATGCTAGCGAATATCAACCACTCCCAGGAGGACCACCAGATGGAGGAGGAGGAGCACCACCAGGAGGCGACCCAAGCGACAACCCACAGGGCGATCAAGCAGGCATACCCGCGTTTATAATGCCCGACACCGACAAATTCATTGGGAAAGAACCTAAAATTTTCACCGGAAATCGTGACGAAGCAGAAGCCTTCCTCGCCCAATGGAACAGGTTTGCAGGAGTCAACGCCGCCAACAAAAGCCTCAAAGTCCCCTACATCAAAGCAATGATGTTCCTCACCTACATCCAGGGACCACTCGTCGACGAATGGGCAACGGAAACAGCCAAATGGCTCGACGCCCAAGCCAATAGAAACGACCCATGGCTTTGGACAGGAGTAGAACTCGCATTCAAAGGACAATTCCGCGACAACCTAGAAAAGGACCGCGCAAGAGTAGAACTCGACAAAGGGTTTAGGATGACGAACGAGGACATTGATAGCTACGTCACTAAATTCGAAAAGCTAGTCCGACAGGCTGACTACCGACTGGATGAACCGCTCGTCCTCGACAAATTCACACGAGGTGTTCCCCTCAAACTATATCAAAACGCCTATCAATTCCACAACCCACGCAGCTACTCCCAATGGAAAAGCGCGCTCATCGAACAGCAGAAACGATACCTGCACATGAAGGCCAGAGAAGGCGGCTTCGGAAGACAGCCACAAAATGTGCAACGTCCACGCCCAAACCAACCACTTCGATTCCAACCTCCGCAGAGACAAGGAGGTCAACAAGGATGGCAGCAATACCGCAACCACCCAGACGCAATGGACACTACTCCGGGAAGAATTCGGGCAAGAGTCGCCGAAATCGGTGACATCAACCGAAACCACCCAGAAAACCCTAGAGACTGGGTTCCAGGAGGAAAACCCCCATTCCCGCCAAGAGCCGGATTCATGCAACAACGAGGAGGAGGACGTGGAGTCCTGAACATAAGGGACGTAACCTGCTACAATTGTAACCAGAAGGGACACTTCTCACGAGACTGCAACCAGCCACGAAGGGCGCGAGGAAGAAGCGCGTACATCGAAGAAGTCCCCACCGCACCGCAAAGCGTAGCAGAGGAACCCCTCATTGACCTGGATGAACCAGTTCAAGCCAACCGAGGCAACGCTAGCTCTCAAGTAAACGACCTGCTAGGCCAAGTTGTGGCACTACCGGAGGAACAAAGGGGAATGTTCATGAGGGAAATGATGGGGAGGCAGGATTTTCCGAACGCCTGAACCCAACGGCCTGGGTGAGGGCTTTAAATTGTAACTCGACATTTATCACGCACTATCGATCTATGCACGTTCCAGTTTCGATTCGCACGAGTTACTTCATGGCCGACAAGAAAGCATTAGTGGACTCTGGAGCCACCCACAACTTCATACACCCAGACTTCGTTAGAAGAATGCATCTGGGAACCAAAGAGCTATCAAACCCGCGCAACATATGGAATATCGACGGGACACACAACAAAGGGGGAAAAATCACCCACTACATCGATTTAAACATACAAACTGATGGGAAACTTAAAACCATCCAGTTCCTAATCACCAACGTAGGAGGAGAAGACATCATCCTCGGTTACCCCTGGTTAGCAACGTTCCAACCACGGATACAATGGGCTACCGCCACCATGGATACAAAACAGTACCCCATCATTATACGAACCACCAACCCCAACAAACCACCGAACCAAGCAGTCGTCCAAGAAGAACTTCGAAGCATCATCACAAAAATGCAAGATGACGAACGAACACGAGCCTTCGAAGAACTAGAAGAGACAATCCCAGTACACCTACGAACAACGGCAACCGACCTGGCAATCGCAGCACACGAGACAACGGAAAAGAAGGAACTCCCAGAGGAATACAAAAGACATGCGAAGGTATTCAGCGAAGAGGAATCCCATCAATTCCCACCATCCAGACCTTGGGATCACGCCATCGACCTTAAACCAAACGCCCCAGACCACATCAACTGCAAAGTCTACCCGCTCAATCAAGCGGAAGACAAAGCCTTAGAAGAATTCCTGGATGAACAATTGGCAAAAGGATACATCAGACCGTCTAAATCACAGTACGCAGCCCCGTTCTTCTTCGTCAAAAAGAAGGACGGAAAACTACGCCCGGTACAGGACTACAGAGAACTCAACGCATGGACCATACGCAACCAATACCCCCTACCACTTATACCCCAGCTAATCGCAGACCTCAGTGGGGGGTGGATATTCTCGAAATTCGACGTCCGGTGGGGATACACCAACATCAGAATCAAACCCGGCGACGAACACAAAGCGGCATTCAAAACCAAACGAGGATTCTTCGAACCCCTAGTAATGTATTTCGGAATGACAAACGCACCGGCAACTTTCCAAGCTATGATGAACTGGACCTTCGCTCCTCTCATTGAATACCACGAGAAGAAAGGAACCATTATTCGCGTGTACATGGACGACATCGGAGTAGCCACAGCCACAACGAAAGAAGCACATACGGAGGCCATCCACGACATCCTGGACCTACTAGAACAAAACGACCTCTTACCTCAAATTGGACAAATGCACATTCCACTCAGACACCCTCGATTACCTGGGGGTAATCATTAAGAAGGGGGTGATTCGCATGGACCCTGTCAAAATCTCCGGAATCCGCGAATGGCCGGTCCCCAAAAACGTCAAACAGGTACGATCATTCCTAGGATTTTGCAACTTTTACCGCGCTTTCATTCGAGGATTTGCCACACACGCACGACCGCTCAACAAACTTACACGAAAAGACACGGAATGGCAATGGGGAACAGAACAACAGACAGCGTTCGACAAGCTCAAAACCCTTGTAACGGAAGAACCAGTGCTCAAACACCCGGAATTAGACAAACCGTTCGAACTAGAGGTCGACGCCTCGGGATACGCAGTAGGAGCAGTACTACTCCAACGTGACAAGGACAACAAACGACACCCGATCGCCTACTACTCCAACACCCTCAACGCAGCAGAAAGGAACTACGACATCTACGACCTGGAACTGTTAGCCATCGTCAAGGCACTGAGGAACTGGAGACCCTACCTTCGCCGGATCACCCCACAAGATCAAAGTGTTTTCCGACCACATGAACCTGCAATACTGGAGATCCCCACAAAAAATAAGCAGACGGGTAGCAAGGGAAGTACTGGAACTCTCCGAATACGACATAGAGATTCACCACATCAAGGGAACGGCAAATGGAAGAGCGGACGCCCTATCAAGGAGACCCGACTACGACCAAGGAGAGCATGACAATGAACAGGTCACAGTGCTCCCGGACCACATATTCGTCAGAGCTGCAACAATCGACACAACGGACAACCCAACACGCATGAGCGCAACAATCTCTGTGGAAGAAATGCGACCCACGTACCCAGTATACACCCAGGACAACAACATTGTCGCGAAATGGGTAGACCCCCACAAACTCAAACGCATCGAGGACACCTGGTACAAAGAGGGGCGAAGGGTAGTCACAGGCGACGCCCACGAACGAAAGCGTATTATACAAGCCCACCACGACACCCTCGCATACGGACACCCGGGAATCAGCCGAACCATCAAACTAATCGAAAGATACTACTGGTGGCCAGGACTTCGGCAAGAAGCACAGGATTACGTTAAAGGATGCGCCGACTGTCAACGAATCAAAGTCAACAATAGACCAACACGCGCACCTCTGCAACCGATATTCCCAAAACCGGAAGCAACCCCATTCGAAGTCATAGCCCTAGATTTCATCACCAAATTACCCCAATCAAATGGCTGCGACTCCATACTAACAGTAACGGACCACGACTGTTCTAAAGCGGCAATATTCATTCCGTGCCTAGAAGAAATCAGCGCAGAAGGAACGGCGGCCCTGTACGTGACACATGTTTTTCCTAGGTTCGGACTGCCAGCGCGCATCATCAGCGATCGAGACCCCAGATTTGCGTCAAAGTTCATCCGCGAACTGTGCCGAATACTCGGCATAGAACAAAACATCTCCACCGCATACCACCCCAGAACTGACGGCCAATCAGAACGAACCAACCAATGGCTAGAACAGTACCTGAGATTTTGGGTAAATGAACGACAGGATGACTGGACACAATACCTACCAATGGCGGAATTCACGCATAACAACTGGCCCAACGAATCAACCAAGGAATCCCCGTTCAACGTCCTCATGGGGTATAATCCACGCGCTGATTGGATCGATCGACCATCCCCTATTCCGCAAGTGGCGCTACGAGCGCAGCAATTCAAGGAGGCTAGAACACGCGCCCAGGAACTGATGATCAAAGCGCAGCAGGGCTGGATCAAACACAAGGACACCCCAAAATACCAAATCGGGGACCTCGTATGGCTCGAAGGGCGCCACCTACGTACCAACCAACCAACGGCAAAACTCGCGCCCCGAAGACATGGGCCCTTCCAGATCATCCAGGTGATGTCCGCAGTCAACTACCGTCTAGAACTTCCCACGCAGTGGAGCATTCACCCAGTATTTCACACGGACCTCCTTACTCCGTACAAAGAAACTCCCACACACGGACCAAACTATCAGCGCCCACCACCGGATCTGGTAGACGGAGAGGAAGAATACGAGGTCGAGAAGATTCTAGACTCCCGGCGATTCGGCAGGACAAGGAAGTTGCAATATTTGGTCAAATGGCGCGGATACCCGGACTCGGACAACCAGTGGGTCTCCAAGGATGACGTATTCGCTGATGAAGCAATTCGGGAATTCAAACGTTCAAACCCCGCTAGAGAAACACATATAAGCGCAGGGAAATCCCAAGAGACGTCCCCATCTCCTTCACCCACTCTCCCATACACTCATGTCCTCATCCCCAGTCCAAGTACACTATGTCCTCGACGACCTACTCCCCATCTCAGTCCAACCTACCCTCATCGTTCAGAACGCGCCATCATCACCCCTGTCGCTTCCCCAGTCCATTCACGACAGAGACAGTCGTCCGTCTACCCCCATACCATCCCTCATTCCTTCACCAACCCCTACAAGAGTTGGTTCAAGAGATCCTTCGCCGGGACACATGCCAACGTCCGCAGAACCCGATACGGACGAGACTCCGATTCAAGAGGACCGGGACTTCGACCGGTACCTATCGGAGGAACATTGCCCTCTACACCAACACCTCACTTACGGCAACCACCTCACCACCACGCACAACGAAACCCCTCCGTTATGCACCACGGACGGGGAGCCAATACGTATGCCGAAAGCTGCTCGACCCAAGGTCCGCATCTACCGTGCGGAAGAACACAGCCCGGTTTCCCGACGCCAAGTGGAGACTCCTCCACCCCTCGGGTTCCAATTCAACAGGGGAGTACACTATATCCCTTTCCAGATCCGCGATGCTCAAGACCGGCTGCACCCAGCTCGGTATACGCAGCTCATCCTCACGGCGGACCCCTTCGTCCTCGCCTACAGGAGAGGCAGCGACCAGCAGTACGGCAAGCCGGTGCACGCCGCCCCCAACTACGACTACCCCCGAGACACCGCATACTGCGACGACGACCTGATCTTCTTAGATCAGCGCAGCATCATGCGAGAATCGGTAGACCGCGCCCTCACGGGCATGAAGGATCTCACGTTGACGGCGGAGGTCCATCGCTATCGCTGCGCCCAGGCGGGGGTGGAAGCGAAGGAGTCGGAACTGGCACGGCTGACGGAGGAACTGGACAAGGTCGCCAGGGTAAGACGCGAGTGCGTGCTTCGCCTCCAGCGAGCCAACGCGATCACGCGTATCGAGGCGGAGCGGGATTCTTATCGCCCCGGACTGGAAGCCGGGCAGCAAGTTGCAGCGCAGAGGGAGGCAGCGGCACAGCGAGGTCGAGCTGGGGCTCGACCATAAGAAGGGGGTGATGTTACGATTCGGTTGATCGGCGCCTCGGGCCGGGAAGTGGACACTGACGCGTCGACTATGACATCGCCGTCAGCAGAATATCGTCATGGACTTGTAGGATCAGTCAGCCGGGTAAGCTCCGGCGCATGTGATTGTACGATAACGGATCGGATCTCAGGATGACTCGTAGTGACTCGTAAACTAGGATAGCTGTACTAGGGTTCACGGTACTTACGCTATTGGCTAGTTAGTATTCGAGCGGCGCTTTAAAGCCCGCGCGTAACTGTACAAGTAGACAAGTGCGAAGACCAAGAACGGCATCTTGGTCTTCTTCCAATACCACTATCTTCTACTCGTCTCCAGCTAAGAGGTCTCTCCCCTCTTAAGTGAGTGTCCGGCATATCCCTCATAGACCAGGGGATCCCCGTGACTTACCCTTTGACTGTCCCTTCGCGGATCAGTGGAATATCCCGCCGACACTGCAGCCTACCAAGTCTTCTTATATCGCAACGACCGAGTAGCGTCCCCTTATCACACGTTCTACATCATCGATAGCGTCACGTGGGCTAACGCTCAGTACATCGACCACATCCCGGCAGGAGTTCCCCAACTAGAAGACCTTCACGCATACTTTGGACGGGACGAAAGCCTACAACCTCACCCCGCTTTCTACGCAGACACCTTTGCCAACCACAACTACCGACGTGTACGGATCGCCACCAAGCAAGAAGCCTAAGTCAGGCAAGCGTCCGTGGTAGACGTTACACTTGAGGCTTCGGTTTGCTGCGTTGACTCCTGCAAATCTGTTCCATTGGGAGAGGAAGGCTTCTGCTTCATCACGGTTCCCAGTAAATATCTTGGGTTCCTTTCCCAGGAATTTGTCTGTGTCGGGCATCGTGAAGTTGGGTATGTCTGTTCCTTCTCCTCCGTCATGTGGGTTGTCGCCGGGGTCTCCTCCAGGTGGGGCTCTGCCTCCTCCTCCTCCTCCCTCGTTGGGGGATTTTCTAAATATTGCAGTTCTGGCTTGGGCCATTGTCAACATAGTGGTAGTGGACATATCTGTCAGGATGGACTTAGCGATCTCTTCGAGATGTTCCTCCTCCTGTTGATCCTTAATGATGCGAATCTCTTCGGGGTTGCTGGTGATGGATGGTGATGGTGCGGGTGTCTTGGGCGTTGGGGATTGGAGGGGTTCTTCTTCTTCTCTGTTGATCGGTCCCCACTGGTCTCGTGGAGGTCGTCCCAACGTATTTCAACCCAGCAGGTGTTGTCGAAGTTGAACTCTACTGGTATGAGTCAAGAGTTGTTCTGTCGGTCAGTGTAGTAGGCACAGTATCCTGGATCTTCTGTGTCATCTTTCCAAGAATGCATTTGTTAGATATCTCTTGGGGACGTTGCGGTCTCCTCTTCTGTCGATGTGATAGGGCCGGAAGGGCACCCAGAAGTCTTTGGTTGTTTTTGTAAGTGTAACGCCACCACTGGCGTTAGTCCGACTTGGACACGAAAGGGCGTTCACGACTTAGCAGAATATCCTTTCAAGGTCACGTGACCTAATCACGAGATACACGGCGCTTGTGGGCACGTGATCTGAACGTACACTAGGGCAAGTCGTGCCACTAGGTAATCCGATGCTCGAGGGAAGACGACTTGCTCGGAGAGAGACAAGCGAGACACGCGTGAGAAGACGAGTAAAGGTGGTGAATTGAAGAAGACCAAGATGGCGTATCTTGGTCTTATCGAGCCACTATTTGTACATGTACGAGGATGCTTTGAAGCTCCTCTCCAATCCGAGACGACGAGTAGCGTAAGTAGCTCGAACCCTACTACCGCTATTCTAGGAATGAGTCATAGTATCGTTTACATGTGATACTACGACTGCTGACTGATGCTGAAGTCCATGACACATTACTACTTACTAACGTGGTCATATTCGTAAGTAAGAGTCCGTTCTCGCGATCGTGACATCACCCCCTTTTCAGCTGCGACGCCCGCGGCGCCGAGTGGGTCCAATGCCACCAACCCAGGCCTCCTGCCTCTCCGTGATCCTATCCAGTACGTTCGCCATCTCCAGCCTGAACTTACATCGGGCCAACTCCGACTGCACCCCACCGAGCGCCTGGGCAAGGGCGTGGAGACGCTGCTCCATCCTCTCCGCCTCATGCTTGTAGGCTCAGAAGCGAGTCACCTCCGCCTTCACTCCTACGTCCCTCAGCTCGTTGATGGCGCGGTCGGTGCGATGCTGATTACTATGCCCCCCTACGAGGGCGTATAGATCCTCGGGGGCGTAATGGGGCTTACCGGCTTCTCTGACCTGAGGTTCGGCATAGAGGGGGCGACTGTAAACTTTGTCGCTATCGTCCACAAGCCCCAGGACGATGGGGTCGGGTCCGGCGATGACTTGAACGAAGGTGGCTTGACGCGTCACCCCCTGTGCGTTGGTGATGGGGTAGTGGACGAAGTCGTCCCCCCGATTGTGTTTGTACCCGTGGGGTGCGGTGCGTGCCGTTCCTCCCAAGTATCGGAGGCGAACCGCGGGCAGGGTGGAGTCTTCGGTGTCGACTACCACCCCGCCGCGGTATATGGGGTGGCCCGTGGTGTCGCACGCGTACGGGGTCTCGCGGGGGTCGTCAGAGTCGGTGGCCGTGATAAGGTATGGCTGCTCAACTGGGTACCACTCCCTTAGCGTTCCCTCGACTGCTTCGTACACTGCTCTCTCAGCGTCTCGGTATGTTGGCGTCGTCGGTGATAGATGACTGCTCGCCGGGCCGCGGCTACTGCTAGCTGTCGGTCCTTCCAGCCCTGCGCCGGTCCCCTCCAATCCCGTGTCTTCATCCACTCCTGCCACCTCAACGTCGCGGACGTCTTCTTCTTGTTCGTTCTTGATTTGAGGGGCGTCAGGTCGAAGTGGGGGACTCGTAAAGAGTCCGATAGCTGTACGAAGCCGAGTAATTTCGGCCTCGGTGTAGGGGGCGGTGTTGAGACGGTCGCCGTTGGGGTTGATGAGCCAGTACGTGGCGGGTTGGTCGGGGTCTTCGACGTCGTAGATGGACTGGACGTTGGCGAGGGCTGTGCGGAGTTCTTCATGGGTGAGGCTGTCAACGAGACGGGCAGCGAGAGGGGCGGTGGAGGCGGAAGTGGAAAGAGGCATTTGGTTTGGAGTGGGTGATCCAGTGTGGAACGATGGGGTTTCGGTCGTGGTTCGCCCTCTTCTTATAACTATCCTTCCTGCTTTCGTACTCCGTTTATACTCCGCTAGGGCTTCGTCAGCAAATACGTCATTTTCGTTGACCCACTGATTCTCCGAGTCTGGGTACCCTTTCCATTTCACGAGGTATTGTAATTTCTTGCTCCGGCCGAATCGTCTGGAGTCTAGAATGCGCTCCACTTCGTATTCCTCTTCTCCATCCACTAGATCTGGTGGCGGGCGTTGAAAGTTTTCCCCGTGTAGGGGCGTCTCGCGATAAGGTGTGAGTAAGTCGATGTGAAATACGGGGTGAATACTCCACTGCGTGGGAAGCTCTAATTGATAATTGACCGGCGATAGGACGCGCGTGATTTTGAATGGGCCGTGCCTTCGTGCCGCTAGCTTGGCGGTAGGTTGATTGGTTCGTAGGTGTCGTCCTTCTAGCCACACTTGATCCCCTACTTGGTATTTGGGTGTATTCCGATGTTTGACCCATAGCGATTGTGCCTTTTTGATAAGGTTCTGGGCCTCTTTCCATGCTTCTCGGAATTGCTGGAGTCTCGTGAGCACCTGTGGGATAGGGGATGGCTTATCGATCCAGTCAGCGCGTGGGTCGTATCCCATCATGAGTGAGAAAGGGGACTTCCTTGTCGCCTCGTGCGGCCAATTGTTATGCGCAAATTCAGCCATTGGCAGGAATTGCGCCCAATTGTCTTGGCGTTCGTTGGTCCAGAACCGTAGATATTGTTCCAGCCATTGATTGGTTCTTTCTGATTGTCCGTCGGTCCGGGGGTGATATGCCGTGGAGATGTTTTGGTAGATGCCGAGGATCCGGCATAATTCGCGTGTGAACTTTGATGCGAATCTCGGGTCTCGGTCGCTGATAATTTTTGCCGGTAATCCGAATCTCCGAAACACATGAGTGACATACAGTGCAGCGGTTTCTTCCGCGGATATTTCCTCGTTGCAGGGGATGAATACTGATGCTTTGGTGCAGTCGTGGTCGGTTACGGTGAGGATCGAGTCGTATCCCTGTGACTCTGGTAGTTTAGTGATGAAGTCAAGGGCAATGACTTCGAATGGCTTAGCGTCGGGTGTTGGCGTGATGGGCACTAGTGGGGCTCGCGTCGGGTGGTTGTTAACCTTGTGGCGTTGACATTCCGCGCAGCCTTGGACGTATTCCGTTATTTGTTTCAGCATGTTCGGCCACCAGTGACTTCGTTCGACGATCCTCGCCGTTCGCTTGATTCCTGGGTGGCCGTATACTGGGGGGTCGTGGTGGTTGGCAATGATGATGCGGATTTCTTTCGGTCCTCCGGTGACTACCCTTGCGCCTTGGTGGTACCAGATTCCGTCGACTTTCTTGAGCTTGTGTGGGTCTACCCAGGGCCGTAGGGTGTCTTCATCTTGTGCGTGGTCTTCCGGTGATTGTGTGGTGACGGTTCGTACGAATATCTTCTCCGGTAAGACGACGACTCCTTCGTTGTCCCTTTCCCCTCGGTCGTAGTCGGGTCTTCGCGATAGAGCGTCTGCGCATCCGTTGTTGGTCCCTTTGATGTGGTGGATCTCGAAATTGTACTCCATGAGCTCTAGGACTTCTCGGGCTACTCGGCGACTTATCTTCTGCGGTGTCTTCCAGTGTGTAAGGTTGAGGTGGTCGGAGAAGATTTTGATTTTGTGTGGTGAGCCTGCCAGGAACGGTCTCCAGTGTCGCAGTGCTTTGACGATCGCCAGGAGTTCCAAGTCATAGATGTCGTAGTTGCGTTCTGCTTCGTTTAAGGTGGCTGAGAAGTAACCGAGGGGGTGTCTTTTCCCGTCTTGCTTCTTCTGTAGGAGTACCGCGCCTACTGCGTATCCCGATGCGTCTACTTCGAGTTCGAATTGGTCTGTCAGCGTGGGATGTGCGAGTACCGGTTCGCTTGTGACTAGGCGTTTGAGGGTTTGGAAGGCCGTTTCTTCGTCTTTGCCCCACGTCCACTCTGCGTCTTTGCGTGTGAGTTTATTGAGGGCTCGTGCGTATGTGGCAAAACCGCGAATGAAGAGGCGATAGAAATTGCAGAAGCCCAGGAAGGAGCATACGTCTCGTACCTTCGTGGGTGTGGGCCAGTCGCGTATGCCAGCAATTTTTACGGGGTCCATGCGAGTCACCCCCTTTTCAAGAATTACCCCCAGGTAATCCATTCGCGGTTGGTGGAAGGTACATTTGGACGGTTTGAAGTATAGGTCATGGTCCAGCGCCACTTGAAGTACTGCGCAGACGGCGTCGATGTGCGCTTGAAGGCCTGCGTGTTCCCGCGTTGCGATTCCTATGTCGTCCATGTAGACACGGATGATCGTTCCCATTGCCGCAAAGACTCGGATCGTGTCGCCTAAGATGTCATTCATCATGTTCTGGAATGTTGCCGGTGAATTTGTAAGTCCAAAGTACATGACGAGGGGTTCGAATAGTCCGTATTTTGTTTTAAACGCGGCCTTGTGTTCGTCGCCTACTTTGATTCGTACGTTGTTGTACCCCCAGCGGACGTCGAGTTTGGTGAATATGTGCCCATCTCCGAGGTCGTTGATGAGTTCCGACATGAGAGGTAGTGGGTATTGGTTGCGCACCGTGCAAGCGTTGATTCGCCGGTAGTCTTGTACTGGTCTCAGTTTTCCGTCCTTTTTCTTGATAAAGAAGAATGATGAGGCGTAGGGTGACTTCGAGGGTCGGATGTAGCCTAGTTTGAGTTGTTCGTCTAGCCATTCGCGTAGTTGTCCATCTTCGTCTTGTGACATTGGGTATACTTTACAGTCAATACTGGGGGGTGTGCCCGGTTTAAAGTCGATTGCGTGGTCCCAGGGTCGTGATGGTGGAAATCGGTGGGAGGCTTCCTCGCTAAAGATTTTCGCAAAACGCTGATATGGTTCTGGGAGGGCTTCCACAACGGTGTTCTGATTAGCTGCGATGGCGAGTTCGGTAGCTGTGGTACGTATCTGGCACTCCTCTTCGAGCTCTTGGACAATGTTTTCGGCTTTGTCTTGAGTCATTGCGCTGGCAATAGTAGTTTGCGCTTCTGCGGGGTTGATTGATCGAAGCACTACCGGGAGGGTCCCTTCGTGGATGGTGGCGTGTGCCCAGCTGATAGTTGGTTCGTAGGTTGCTAGCCAGGGATATCCGAGCACTAGGTCTTCGTTTCCTATGTCGGTGACGAGGAATCTCATGACCTTAGAGATGTTGTTGGTCTGGACGTCTAGATCGATGAAGTGCGTAATAGACCCAGCTTTATTTTCCGTGTTGTCAATGTTCCAAATTTTCTTTGGTTTCTCAAGGGTTTGTAACCCGAGGCCCATGCGTTTGGCAAACGCGGGTCTTATGAAATTGTCGGTGGCTCCTGAGTCAACGAGCCCTTTGATGTCGGCCATAGAGTAACTTGTGCGAATCGAGACTGGAATTCGAAGCGAACAATAGCGAGTCATGATTACAGAGTTACAATTGACTGCCCTCACCCAGGCCGATGGGTTCAGGCGTCCTGAAAACCCTCTTGGGTCCAGAGGTCTTTGAATACGAGGTCCTTGACCTCGTCACTAGCTCCCCTAAGTGTTTCCATCCATCCCTTCGCTTGCTCTTCAGCCGTAGTCTCCGTGCGGCGGGCAGTTGCGGGTTCTTGGTAGTAGTCGGTTTCTGTGCTGCGACTTGTGCTTGTGCGTGGTTGGAATGGTTGTCTGGGCTTCCTGGGGCGTGTACAATCTCGTGAGAAGTGGCCTGGGTTGTTACAGTTGTAACATATCACTTCCCTCATGTCGCGGCGTGGTCCGCTTCCTCGATTTTGTCCTGGTCCTCCTCTTGGTGGGAAGGGCGGTCGTTGGTTTCCGCGGTTTGGGTCGCCTACTTCTGCGAGGCGTGCGCGTGTTCTGTCCGCAGATGTGTCCATGGCGTTCGGATCATAGCGTGGCGGTGGAAATCTGGGTGGTGCCCATTGCGGGGCGTACCCTCGGTTTTGCTGAGGTCGTGGTGTTGGGGTGTTGCGGGGCGTGGTGGTGAGCCCTAGGCGCGCGCGTAGGTGGATATATTGTTTTTGCCTGCGCAATGCTGCTTCCTTCCACTCATTGAAGGTTTGCGGGTCGTCCAGCTTGTAAATCTTGGTGAATAGGGCTCTCGGGAGGCCCGCCGTGAACCGGTCCAGTGTTTGGCGGTCGTTGAGGCGATAGTCAGCCTTCCGCGCTAATTGTTCGAAATTGGTGACGTACGAGTCAATATCGTCGCCAACCATCTTAAACCCCTTAGCCAGCGTTGCTTGCGCCTGCTCCTGCTCGAGTACGTTCAAGAAACGGTCTGAGAACCCAGCTGTCAAGGTGTCCCATAAGAATGGGTCGTATCGGCTTCGCCCCTGGTGTAGCTCGTTGTTGAGCCATTGGAGGAATCCGAGCGTCCAGTTGGACACTCGTGGGCCTTTGATGAATCCTAAGAATAATAGGCACCGTCGATAGACGTTGGTCATGATCGGTGCTTCTGAATTTTGTCCCCAGTATATGTGCCATTGCGTGAGGAACGATTCGTACTCATCTCGATTTCCGTCGAATATGGTCGGGGTTTCTCCTACTAGTTTGTCTGATCCGTGTGGTGCCCCTGGTGCTGGTCCTGCTGCTGGCGGTGGTGGGGGCGGCGGTCCTCCACCGAAGGGGTCCCCTCCACCTCCTCCTCCGAACTGAGGTTGCCTTCCTCCATGTGGCGGTCTTCCACCTCCGGGTGGTCCTTGACCGAAGGGGCCTCCGGGTCTTCTGGGTGCTGGGGGTCCTCCTGCACCCGGCGGTGGGTCGGGGACGTCTGGTCCTACTGCTCTAAAAATGGCTGCGTCGTCTGCGGTCATGCGATGCCCTGTAGTTGGGTTGATGGGGCGTAGGTAGGATTCGGCTTCTTCGGTGATTCTTCTGGCTTCTTCGAGAGCTAGATCTTCGTGAGTAGTTGTTGCGGTTGCCATGTCTGCGGGTGGGTGGACTTCGATGTTTTCGGGTTCGTTGATACGTAGGGACTCAGCTGTCTGTATTATCTCTCCTACTTCGGATTCTTCGTCGTTGTCGGTTTCTTCGTCGTCTCCGCTGGTTTCTGATGGTGCAGGGGTTCTTGGTTCGGAGGTACTAGGTTCTTCGGGTTGTCCGTCTATGTGTCCCCACTCTTCACGCGTGGGTAGATTCCATGCGTCAATGTCGCAGTTGTAGTTTCTTCCGGCAGGGCGTATTGCGTCGTATCGGTTGTCTACAGGGTTCCAAGTGATCTCGACCCAGCACAAGTTGTCAAAATTGAACTCAACAGGGCGATATCGGGTTGGCCCCGATGCGAAGTCTACAAAATATCCGGTTTCTCCTCGGTATTCTCTCCAGCGGGCGGCTCCTAGGAACTGTGTTGGTACGTTGCGGTCTCCCCTTCGTTCGAGGGAGTAGGTCTGGAAGTTTCTCCACTGGTCTCGAGTTGTAAACGCCACGGTGGGTAGATCTTGGTCTTAATGTAACGCCACCACTGGCGTTAGTCCGACTTGGACACGAAAGGGCGTTCACGACTTAGCAGAATATCCTTTCAAGGTCACGTGACCTAATCACGAGATACACGGCGCTTGTGGGCACGTGATCTGAACGTACACTAGGGCAAGTCGTGCCACTAGGTAATCCGATGCTCGAGGGAAGACGACTTGCTCGGAGAGAGACAAGCGAGACACGCGTGAGAAGACGAGTAAAGGTGGTGAATTGAAGAAGACCAAGATGGCGTATCTTGGTCTTATCGAGCCACTATTTGTACATGTACGAGGATGCTTTGAAGCTCCTCTCCAATCCGAGACGACGAGTAGCGTAAGTAGCTCGAACCCTACTACCGCTATTCTAGGAATGAGTCATAGTATCGTTTACATGTGATACTACGACTGCTGACTGATGCTGAAGTCCATGACACATTACTACTTACTAACGTGGTCATATTCGTAAGTAAGAGTCCGTTCTCGCGATCGTGACAGTAAGGTTGGCCATGGTGGGATCTTGGTCTTGATGTAGCGTTTACCATGAACGCTTGCCTGACTTAGGCTTCTCGGATGGTGGCAAACCTTTGGGTGAAGAAGTTCCTATTTACTGCGGCATCAGCGTAGAAGGCAGGATGGGGTAGGATACGCTCGTCTAGCCCAAAGTATGCGTGGATGTCTTTGAAGATTGGTATTCCTGCAGGTACCTCAGTGATGTAATGTGTGTAAGTCCAACTGGGACTGTTGAGGATGTAGAAAGTGTGGTAAGGCGAGGTGACTCACTCGTTGCAGTAAAGATGGATCTTGTGCATGACAGTACCGATGGGATATTCCACTGCCCACAAGGGAACTTGGGATAAGTCACGGGGATCCCTGGTCTAAGGGGATATGCTGGACAACTCACTTAAGGGGGAGGGCCCTTAGAGATGATGAGTAGAGATGGTGGTATTGAAGAAGACCAAGATGCCGTTCTTGGTCTTTGCAGTACTCTACTTATACAGATACGCATGGGCTTTAAAGCGCCGCTTCAAGAATCACTAGCCAATAGCGTAAGTAGAGCAAACCCTAGTACAGCTATCCTAGTATGAGTCACTACGAGTCATTCCAAGATCTGTTCCGTATTGTACAATCACATGCACCAGAGCTTACCTGGCTGACTGATCCTATAAGTCCATGACAATATACTGCCGACAAGAGTGTCATAGCTCGTGCGTCAGTGTCCACTTCCTGGCCCGAGGCGCCGAACAGTCCGAAACATAACAGCAGGGGACTCATGCCAACAACCCCACAATTAGCCATCAATATGACAATGTGTCAACTGACTCAACCCTGGTAGAGCACACAAGAGCACTCACACCATTGTTGATTTTCTGACCTTGAATATTCCCCAATTGAAAAGTCCACCATTCAGTTTCATTGTCATACCAGCTCATGTCATATGCATAAAAACAACACCATTGGTTGTAGTGAATTAATACATGTCATTTTGTGTGCATACCTGGCACATATATGAGTGCGTGCAACTATGCACATTTCTGAAGCCAATAAGGCCATAAATGTATTACCAAATTTAATTAATATCTCAATAAATGTATTATTAGCAATGTTTTGTGGTCACAATCGCAATTCAGGTGGTGTTGGGGCAGAGAATGAGAGCTGGAGTATTTTCGCTGTGCCGTTTTAATAGGGCTGCACCGAGGAGTCTCTTCGACAACCCCTCGGCGCAACATGCACCGAACAGCAAGTTTGCCCCCCGGCGCATAGGAGGGGCAATGTTTTTTTTTTGGCAGATGCGCCGCGGCGCACCGGGTGCGCCGAACAGGCCCTAAAGTACGGGATGTAGAGAACAAGGAAATCAGGTCCACTAGGACCACGTAAGAAAATAGAGAAAACAAATTATAGGCGGGAACGCTGTGTGTCAAAAAGAAGAGAAGTCCAGGAATCCTTCCTCTTGGTCAAGTTCGCGGATAATCATGGCCTCCACGATCACCCTCTTACCCTCTCCAAGAACCCAACTGCTATCCGCAACCTCCAGCTTACCGAATGCAGTAAGGAGGGGCTCGTCTCTTTCCTCCAAAACATCATCTTGAATCCTAGTCATCGGGCTCTTCGGGACCGTAACGGTACCCAATTGACTTCGACCGATAAGTAATTCCTCTCCGCTCGCGAGACCATGAGCTAAGTTGTGAGGCTCGAGCATGGGGAAGAGGGGATCGTCATCGTGCACCGTCTCGTAGTCACCAAGGGAGGTCTCAATAGAACTAATGGGCGACAGTGGGGAAGGCGGTGGGGAAGATAACGTACTTGTGAGTGTAAATCGGTAGTTGATGGGCTAGAAGAGTCGACTGATGACGTAGTCATAGATGTAGTCGAGACGAACGAGCGCGGTGATGAATTTGACTCCGCTAGGAACCTTGACAGGTCCTTGACGGCCTTGTCTTTACTTCCGTTCTGCTTATGGGCCGGTGAACGGAAGCCTGCCGCCACAAATGTATGCTCCGAGATGGCGACTTCGATTTCCTTTGCTATGATGACGCGTGCGCCAATCTCGGCTGCCATAGCGCGGAGCGTCTTGAGCGTCGCGCGGAGGTCGCTGGGCGAGAGGCCGACGAGAGCACCGGAATCCGCGACGCCCAGTTCGTATATGGCCTCACCGCCGCCTTCGAGGAGACGCCATTTCATTTGGGTAACGAGGCGAACGAAGCGAGCGGGGGAGGGGTTGATGAGGTGGAGCTTGTACTCGACGTTCCCCTGTTGCGTGCACAAGTTACAGAAATATGCTTTTGAGTATATACTATCTGGGACGCACCTCCTCTACTTCCGCGGCGAGTTTTGGGAGTAAGAGTTCCTCTTGATGGTAGTGCACCTTGTCGAGGCGTGCCGAGGACGATAGGACGCGGTCCCATGGCGAAGGGACTCGTGGAGACTCCGACTCTGACTCTCCAAACATAAACGTTGTAAAGGTTTCGGGTTAAGATGTTGCGATTATTTCCTGTGAGGAATGAGAGAATCAAACTGATATTCGAGGGATCATTGTGGTGGTCGTCGTTGTTTGAGAGAGGAGTCATTATTGTGCCCGACACTGGCAGTGCACTGTAACTGAAGTAGAATGGTTACCCACGATCACGTGTGTCGACTTGGTGCCAGTCGCGGGGGCGCTCGCACGGTTTCCCGAAACAATGTCCACAACGAGGTTCTCAGGTGTGAGTTTCGCATCCGTCATCTCACGAAATTCCCCATCGTACTCACACCTTCCAGACAACACTGAAGCGCATCCATCGGGAAATTGCAGACCTCAAGAAAGAAGACTTAGGTGGCATATCCGTCGGGCCAATCTCTGCTGACAAGCCCTTCCTTTGGAAGGCGCGTATCCCTGGGCCCGAAGGTAGTATTTACGAAGGGGGCGTATTCACCGTCGAGATTACCCTCGGACATGATTACCCGTGCGAGCCTTCTACCTTGCTTTGCCTTTCTGAAATCTGAGACCTCCGCCCCAGGTTTTCCGCCCCGAAGGTCTTATTTCTGACCCGGTTCGTTCGGCGCTTCTTGCCCCCCACAAGTGGCACACCCACTCACACGTATGTCTTCCTAGGATATATCATATGAACATCTCAGAGAAAGGAAATGTCTGCATTGATATACTGAAAAACAACTGGTCCCCCGCGCTATCTATCTTCAAAGTAGTGCTCTCACTTAGCTCCCTTCTCACTGACCCCAACCCCTGTGCGTCTTCTCTCTCTCGCACGTTCATTCTTGTTCACGTCACGCCGCTTTCCAGCCGATCCATTAGGTATGAATCGTTTCGCCCGCCCTTACTGTCAGCTTGTTTATTCGCTTGCAGTCCCCTCAATTGCAACCGAGTTTCTTCGGAAACGGCCCACACACGACCAGACTGCGCGTCGTTGGACCGAACTGTACGCCAAACCTACACCGCCACCATCGCCGCCTTCCGCCGTGTCCTCAAATCCACCCTCGGTCGCCGGTACTACCACGTCTGGTACCACAACCCGTGCTTCTGCGAAGGGTAAAGGTCGAGCAAGTGCGCAATCTGCAGGTCCTGAGGAGCAAGCAACTGGCGTCGATTTAACGGGTGACGGGATCGAAGCTGTGTCCCTTCCAACACGGGGGACCAAGAGACGCAGAGAAGTGCATGCGTCAGATAGCGTGATAGACCTGTCGGAGGAAGTAGAAGCGAGTTCAACGCGGGGTGGAAAGCGAAGACACGTTGAGATGTTAGGCGATGTTATTGTTATCGAGGATTGAGTCTTGTACCGTCATGCGTGCTCGTCGCTTGTATTATTTTTTTCGAGTTGGTGTGGAACCCTTCTGTCACTTACACAGGTGGCGCTTAGGCGTACATTGCATGCTGTGTGAACTAGCAACGAGGTGTCGCGGACATGATGTGACGCCAACTACAAGCACCATCCAACTGCATCACCAAACTCACGAAGGGGTCGACCGTCTGCGAGGTTAAGAGCAAAGCCAAGACATTCACGCTCACGATCGCGCATCCCGCGCATTCCATGAGCTTTACCTAAGAAATACCACGCCTCGGGGACATCCCAACCTGGGCCCTGTGTAAGATCAGACAACATTCCCGCGACCAAATCGATGTTGTCCACGTCCGAGGTCCCTTCCTTGGCGAGTGTAAGATAAGAGTGGCTCAGATGGACGGTTGCGGGGATGCTGTCCGGGAAGATGAAGAGCGCCTTGTTGAACGCCTGCACCGCCCGATCCTTGTTCCCAAGCGCGGTGTGGTACAGTCCCAACTGTAATCCAATGTTCAATAACAAGTTGGGGCTGGATGGACGACGGATTTTACTCCTCACCTGTATCCATACGTTTGGGTTCTCTTCGTCCCTGACCTCTGCCTCCTGTATTGCCCCACGCGCTTGCTCCAGTTTCCCGGATCGCCTGAAAGTCGCAGCGCTCATCAACCATAATTCGCTGAGGAGCCTGCGTTCCTTCCTTGAGCGCTCCCTTTTCTCACGTGGAGTCACGGAAGGCGGAGGCGGCGACTCGGGGCGAACAAGCTCGTTGGTCGACGCGTAAGGGCTATGCCGCCGGGAGTGGATTGAAGATGCTTGGTAAGATGTCTGGTCCATCCCCATAGCCTTGAACAGCTCGGCTGTGCCGAATTGACCCCAGATTAGAGCTGCTGTCTGAAGTAGGGATGAAAGAAAATCCTCACTGGGCGTCGATGTCGTTCGTCGCAAGCTGAGACCTTGCTTGCCTACACCATGCCCGATCTTACGTCCTATTGTCGAGATCCGTCGCTGCTCCTTGTGTACCCGGTTCTTCAGCATCTTCTGCACTTTCTTTCCCGCAGACTTGTCCTTTTCTTTTTCCTTCTCCGTCTCGTCGATAGAGAGCCTGGACTTTCCGTTTTGTGTAGGGGTGCCATTCTCGTCCTGGACATCTGTCACGGATGCAACAGAGATCGGCATGTGCTTGGGACCATAGACACTATTGGCATCGGTCGGGAGAGACGTAACGGCTTGCGGGTCAAACGTGTCTGACTTTACTTCAAGTGAGCGCCGGCTAGTTTCGATCGACGTACGTTCTGCGAGAGGCCATTAACCCACGACGCGGGAGCACAAGGAAAGCTCACGGCTCTGATCTCTCTCAGGACCTCTCTTCGCGAACCACTGAAACACCTCGGGCCATTTCTCTTCCGTTACCTCAGGGCCTTCAATGAGCTCCGTCAAGGCAAGCTGAGTCATTCGAAGTTGGAGTGCGTGCTCGAAACGTTCTGTAATCGTCGGCGGCGGATGATCTGGTAAGGGTCGGAGAAGCTCTGCCGGTGACGGAAGTGTATGCGCCTGCCCATCAAGGATAGTCTCGCGTTCATGCTGCCGCTCCGTCGAAGTCGATCCTGCCTCAGAGAATAGCGATGGCTCTGGTTGCGCGGGCGTTGTATTGTCGGTAGATGAAGTGCCGGTCGAACCATCTCTCTGCCTGCTTATCGTGCTGGTGTCCAGATTATCACTGGTCAGAGGTGGGGTCTGCTCGGCCGCCCACGATTGATCGTCTAGTGTCGCACCTACTTCCAGAACCTCCCGTGCACCGCGCCAATCCTCGAAGGCAGCGAGCAGAAGGCCCAAAAGGTGCCAGTAACGGACATTGTCTGGTTCGAGCTCTACAGCTATGCGGGCATTTTCGACCGCGCGTGCAAGATCACGCCCGGGGATAGGCCTGTACAATGCGAGTGCGAGGTGAAAATGAGCAGAAGACGAAGGGTGGGCTTGTATTGAGCTCTCGAGAAGGGAAAGCGCAGTCGTGAGCCGTGACGTTCGACTAAGATGGTCCTGCTCTTTATCCAATGTGAGCGACAGAAGATTGTGGGATGGGGTCGAGGGATACCTTTGATTGCCATAACCGTATTCCAAATACCCTCAGCCAACTCCACGAGCGCTCTCAACGTCTTGTCGTCTGGGTCGAGTCGCTCCTTTGCCTTTTCCAGGATCGTGCCGGCCTCGCGCGCCTCGTCTATCCCACGGTTACCCGATATTGGGTCTGCCATGAGAGCAAGTCGGCAAAGCATCCGAGAGCCCCACACGAGTGTAGTAACCCATGTCGCGTCTGAATCCGTAGATTTTCCGGTAAGCTTTGCCTTCCCAACAGTCAGGACATAAAGCCGTAATGCACGCGCCGCGAGCACGGCATCCCCGCAGGCTTCGGAAATGCGCATCGTATGTCGGAACACGCGGGCGGCATTGAAAGTCAGGCGTGTCGCCCACCAGAGGATCTGGATAGACATGGGTTAACTAGCAACTTGCTTAGCCTCGACGAAAAAACGCACATCCATGACCCATGCCGCATCCCCGCTCTTAGATCCGCCTGCCTCCCATACTGCAACGCATAGATCCGTCAACTCCTCTACCTTGACATTGCGTTCTCCCGCCTTTGGGAAATGCGTACTGGCATTCAGGATGTCACGGTAGTCCTGAATTGCGCGCCGCGCGACCAAGGAGGCAGTGACCCGGACATCTAAAGTTCCCGGGCGAAAGTGTGCGTAGAAAGATAGAGGAGGACGTCCTGGGAGACGTGCACGTAAGACGAGAGCGCGGATAAATAACTCGGTAACTGTGGATCGATGCGCGGAACGGAATGTTGGGGGCCAGTGTGCGCTGCAGGTTTGATATTGTGAAAACAACATCCACAAGACAGCTTCTTGAGTGCTGTTTAAGCTACAGATTCGTGCTGCGACGATGATTGCGCGCCTAAGAAGGCGTTCTATCCACCTCCATAGTTCACGATATCTCGAAAATGATGGAGTGTCAATATGACCGGGACCAGAGCTCGATGCGTGCAGCGGATTTGGTGGGAAGGACCGTGAGATGTTGCTCTCAATGATCGGAAGTGCCTGGGTGGCAATTAGGTAGACTGACAGAATCCTGGACGTATCTGCAGGCGTCAGCTTTTCGAGCGACATGCCTGTTACATGGTGTGAGAACACTCGAACGAGAAATGGTGAAAAAACATAGATTACCCTGTAAGCACACACTACGCACGATTTCGATAGCGGCCCAAGCTTTGCCGTCAGAAATGTCGGCAATCATTGAGGTAGAGTCGCTGGACACAAAACTACCTATGAATGATACCGAGGATGTGTTGTCGGAAACCGAAGGAGCTTGAAGGGAAGACGTGTTTGAGCGAAGTGAGTCCGCGAGATTCAGGCGGCTCTGTGCATTGGCAAGATCGCGAACTTGATTAAGGTAAGAAAGACACTGAGCCGGATCTTTGAGGGCATACGCATAGTAAGCGAGAGCAAGTTTCAGGGACTGAGATGGTTGAGAACGTCAACGGCAGGAGAGGGAATGGCTAAAGACGCACATCGGAATTGGTGTTTTCAGCTTCGAGGCCCCTGAGAATTTTGTAACCCACTTCTACTTCAACGGCGTGCTCATCAGCCACCACGCTTTCTGTTCCGAGGATAAGGGATTCCTCATGGTGGTAGCCAATGCCGTCTAGTTCACGGTCAGAGGGTCCCCCGGCGATGAGCAGAGCGAGAGCCTGTGTTTGATTGGCAATTTCTGCAACATCGGTGTATCCGTGGCAGTGTTTATTGAATTTGCGAAGGAGATCGGTCCAGGAAATGGGAACGCCTCTGAAAGCTCTGGCAGGGTGAGGTGATCCCCAAGAACCTGCAGTGAGCGCTATCCGTAACTGAGACCAGTAGTGCCTGTCTTTTGTGTGTGCCATGGCACGAGGTTGAATTGTCCCTCATATTATTGATACACAACTGAGTTATATGTTCAAAATTATTATTGCTGACAACCCCTTATTGGCAAGCGAGGACGACGGAAGACGATGACACCTCCGTCGAATGGCACAGAGAAACGAGTCAGAGTAATTGTGACCAGTCAGTCCCGTCTCAGGTCTACATTCACACCAGCGGCTGTTAGCCCGCGGGCCGCCGCATGTTAACATCCTGAACTGGCAATTTTCTCAAAAGACAGAATGGACACGAAGAATGATATCCGACCAATGGCGCCCAAGTCTGAGTGATACCTTCTGAACGGATTAATGCAATTGTCCTCCGGGTATGTATACAAGTACATCGTGGTCAGAGTAAGATAGAGCGTGCGTTCCCTGTATAACGCCTCACATGACAGTGCAGCAAGAGTTTTGCTGCACAGGAATGATATTAGCCATAAGCTCAACGGAGACGAAAAGGGACAGCAGGACTTGCCTTCTTAGCAGTCTTGTAGAACATCTTGCTTTGTGCAGAAAGCGCAGTCGATCGCTCCACTAGATTGTCCAGCTTCTCGCCACGTTGCAGAACTGACTCGATTGTCTTATGCTGCGGCCATCACGGGTGAGAGGAGTGTGAGGAAATCATTTCGAAAGGATATACGCACCAGAACGATCTTGGTCTCGTCAAGTTCTTGCTGCACGCGCATGATGTTGTCCGCGTGCCGCGGATCTTGGTACTTCTGGAGGTAGGTGTTGATATCTGGGAACGAGATCGCAGATGGATTGGAGAAGGAAGACTGGGGGACTTTGGCCGTAAAATCATCGAGGAGCTTCGTGAGGAGAGAGAAGGCGGGTCGAACGGGATACTCATGGTCGGTGATAATAACGCCTAGAGTATGAGAGGGTCGAAACACGGTACACGGCGCCACAAAGAGTGAAAGCCAACTAACCTGCGAGTTGCTCTGCGCCTCCCCTATTGTATACGTGTGCAGTATAGTTGTTCTCTTGAACACTCTGACGTGCACCCTGGGGGGTGCGTTCTGCGACAGTCTTTGTAAAAAAAGACATGAATTCGCCGACGGAACCTTTTTGATAGAAAGAAAAAGAGGAGAGGTCGGACGCAGAACATAGGTTTGCACTGGGACCCGAAGGGGGCGCAAGGATAACGGCGAGAGAATAGATCTTCATGGTTGTAAGGGACCTTGTTCTCTCCCTCTGTCCCTTTAAAGACCCGGGCCTCGGCGGGCCGGCTCAACTGTTTGTTGCTTCTCAACTTTGAACGGTCGGGATGTCTGCACAGGCGGACACCTCATTTCAATCTCTCGGAACGCCTGATCTTTCTCTCGGTTCTCTTATATCTGGGATTTCCACCCCTGCAAAGTCATTCAGGGTATCCTCGGCTTCGTCTCAGACAACTGCCCCTTCATCCGCCCCGATATCCACACCATCACCACCCCATACACTTGTACGACGGAAAGGCGACGAGGCCACTCCAGTTGCACTGAGGCGACATATTTCTAGTCGTGAAGATGATGACGAGCAAGGGTCCGATCCACTCAATGCCTCCCGGAAGGAGGACAGCTGGGAGGGAGACCTCGGTACACCCTTGAACACCAGGGGGAAGCGTTCCAAGTCGAATGCCCCCAATGCAAAGGGGAACAACCTCACCCTTCGAGATCAGGAGAAGGTTCGCAACTTCGCCCGTTTCCTCTGACGCGTACCCTTTGACACTATTCAAGCACATTGACAACCTCAAGAAGGAGAACTTCAACATAAAACTCAAGGTCCATTTCCTCGAAGAGCGTCTCGCTCAACTAGCTCCCGACCAAGTAGAGGCAGCGCTCAAGCAGAACATCAACCTGAAGATTGAGGTTCAACAACGCGGAATGGAACTCAAGAAGGTCCGGAAGCTCGTCCTAGAGCTCGAGAATGAACTACAACGATTACAACGTGGAGATGTAGCACGGACGTCACGTGAGCGTGAGCTCGAGGCTCTGCTCGAGAAGCGTGAACACGAATTACGTCGTCGTCTCAGCAGTGAACCAGGAGAAGACGGTGCCGCTCTGCGTGAGGCAGAGGAGCGCAACGCCGAGCTAGAGGAGGAGCTCGAGAATGTCCGCCACCTGCTCGAGGAGAATATGGACGAACTCGAACGGCTCAAGGACATTGTTGAGCAACGCGAGGATGACTCTCATGGCGGTGGCGGCGGCCGGCGAATCGCCGCACTTCAAGAGGAAATTGGCGACCTTAAGGCCGCACTGGAGGAGCATGCAGATGCTCTCGCTCAACGCGAGGACGACAGGGAAGAGCTCTTGGATCAGAATGAGGCATTGCGCCTGCAAATCGAGGACTTGGAGCGTCGCCGAGAAGCAGAAGGCATCGAACGTAGCGAAAGCCGCGCCATGATCCTGGAAGAGCGCGAGTCGCGCGAGGCGATCGAAGACGACCTCAATGTGCTACGCGATAAACTCGCTGCGGCGAGTATTGAGCTCCAGCAGAAAGATGACGAGCTAGGTTTCAAGAACCAGGAAATCAGCGAGCTCGTCAGCGAGCACCGTTCCATCCTCGATGACGTCGAAGGCGAGTGGAAGGGCGAGGTCGACGAGGCGAAGACACAGATTGAGGAGCTACGTGACGCGCGTGTATCTACACATTCTCCGCCGCAGCGCACTGATTTGCTTGCAGGCCCTCGCGGAGCGCGATGCTGAGTCAGAGGAACTTCGCATGCAAGTCACTGAGCTAGAATTGAACACCAATACTCTTCACGACAAATTCGAAGCCGCACTTGCTCATCTTGAGCAAGAAGCCGAGGAGAAGGACGAAGAGATTGCTCTCGCAAATCGCGAAATTGAGCAACTGGGGCACCGTATTTACGAACTCGAGGAAGATGCTGAAGAACTGAAAAGAATCAATGATCGCGCACGAGAAGACGAGATGGTTGAGCGTGAGCGGCTGGAAGCGCTCACGGCAGCTTTGAAAGAAGTCCGCGCCATCGTTGTTGTCCCGGTGTACTGCTTGACGTCTTGACAGAAAGTAGCACACTTCAAGGGTGAGTTACAAGAGGCCACTCAACTTTACGAGGAAAGCAACCAAGATATTCGCGCGCATCGTGCCCGTCAGGAAGAGCTCGCGCGACACGTCGAAGACCTCGTTGGGGAGGTGCAGATGGAACGCGAGGCTCGTGAACGTGCCGAGGCCGAACTGGACAAGGCACATCGCGATTTCGAGTCGGATATGCGCCGGTCGCGTCGCACTTTCGAAGCGCACGAAGCCTCTGCGCAGACCGCGCAAGCGGATCTCGCCCGTGTGCAGGCCCTTCTTAGCCAGCGCGAAGCAGACGTTTCCGCTCTTCAGGCCGCGTTGAGCACACAGGAGACGGCGGCCAAGACGCAAGGTGAACACGCGACCACAGCCCGGTTCTCACTCCAGCTCGAGGCCGACCGGCTCAAGCGCGATCTCGAACGGCTCGAGGACGAGCTCACTCGAGCCCGTAAGGATCTTCACGAGCGAGAGACACGTATGCGCGAACGCGACGGCGTCATCGACACGTTGCACGCTGAGAATCGCGAGCTCTCGGCGCAGCTGGCCTCCCAGACTCAAGCGCGGTTGAACGCCACGGACAAGCTTGATCTGGTTCAGTCGAGCTTGAGCACGGCGGAAGCGGATGCTGCCTCCTTACGCGCACGCGCTCAGGAACTCGAGCAGCGACTTTCGAAGGACCAAAGGTCTCTGCTCACAGTGGAGAATCAATACAGGGATCAATTGACTGAGCGCAATACGCTCCTACTCACCATCTACCAATACATGGACAAGATCCTCGGTGTTGATAAGACGCCTGTACGTTCGCCGTTGAGACGCCGCGTCTGACGTTTATCCTAACTGCGACTGCAGAAGAAAGGTGGCCAAGCCGAAACTAAGCCTTACACAAACTTTGGCATCTTCCATGACAACCTCATCTCCCGATTGAAGTCGTTGAGTCAGATTCAGCTCGACTTTGAGAAGCGCGTCAAGGAAGCCGAGGCTCGATATACCGAGAAGCTGAACGAGATACGCAAGTCTTTGGACCACCGATGGCGGCAGCTAGACAAGTTCGAGACTAGCGTTAAACAATGTGCTGACACGAAGACCACCATACGCCGCAAGCTCAGTGCGAAAGAGGGCGAATTAGAATCGGCCAAGGTAAATTTTCTGTAGTCGGTTGAATTCGGGGGGATTTCTGACATGCGGCTCAGTCAACTTTGTCGGATCTAACTGCACAGCTGGCCATATTGAAGCGGCCGACGCCTGGGGACTCGAACGAGGTCAAGGCACTCATGATCCGCGCGAACAATGCGGAACGTCGCCTGGCCAATGCGCAGAACCAACTCGCCGCCGCAGAGGAGAAGATGGCCGCCATGAACCAGAAAACCACGGTGGCAGATGGCAAGTGGGAGGCGCGGGTGAAGGAATACGAGACTCGCCTGCGCGCGGCCGAAGAGAAGGTCAAGCGAGAAAGGCAGGGCTACAAGGAGCGAGTGCTGGAGCTCGAAAATCAGATTAGGCATGCGTCCGAACTCAAGGTTCCTGGATGTTAGCGCTGACTCGTATTTTTCGGTTCAGATCGCTGCAGAGACAAAGGGAACTTGCCGACAAGCGTAACCAGCAATTAGCCGACATTGAGGCCAAGGCGCCACAGAAGTCTGCGTCGCCTGCACGGTAGCCTGTCACTTCCTCACCATCTGTCTATTCGCTGCACAGCTGCCTAATGTGAAGTTGCTTTCGCTCTGAGGTCTTCATTTCTATCAATGTAGCTTTTAACAGTATAAGATACCAATACATAATAACACCACCAAATGATCATAACAGAGTCAGTCCATGTAAATCCAAGCGTGCTGCCATCTCTGGGCGTCGCCCTTGTGGGTGACCCTGTCCTGCCAAGGAGCTTCTTTTGACCGATGGGAAAGATAGCAGACTTGAGATCCGAGGGTGGCACTGGCCTGATGCACAAAGATCGTCTTATGTGAGATCAGGGGAATGACTCTGCCCACCCTTCCCCGAAAGTCAACAGCAGCGATTCACTCACGTCCCTGCGCCAGTGGCTGAAATCATAGTCGTCGTACTACGTGAATTCAATGGACAACTTGAAAGTAGTGTCACGGAGGGAAAGTTGGGGCCAAAGACTCAAACCAACTCCGAAAAAAGGCACTCGACCTCAGTCACGTCATGGACGCAGTCTGCCAGTGCGAGGTGCGAGGCAAGGTGCAAGGCGTACTTCAGGATGTCCAGCAACTACTACTAGATGCCTCACTTTGAGCCAATGTGTTGCACCTTATAGATTCTTTTATTCCCCTTCATCAGTCTTATCAAATAATGTGTTCTCTTTCAAACACATGATAGGAAACGAGTTTCGTCCATAGAATTGATACGCGCGATGAAACAAAAAGTCGATAAAAGAAGAGGCACAACTCTGATGGGGTATAACGAGGGATGCACACAATTACGTGCCGCGGTCGAAGATCGGATTTACGTTTGACTACGAAGCTCGCGCTCTTCGCGAAGAATATCGATTACCTCGGGGAACCTCGGTGTGATCTTGCACGAGAAGGGTAGGGGAAGACTATTGCAAGCGTGTCTCGGCATTCGGCGTAATCGCGCATTAGTGGACGAATCAACTCACTGGAGCATCCCGCTGTCGACATAATCGTCCACGTCAACCGGGATGTCGTTTCCGCACTCGTCTTTGGCCGGAACGACCTCCGAGGCCCACAGCATTACCGCAAACGCAATGAACATCGTATCGTTTGCCACATGTCTCCCGACGCATATACGCTTCCCGAAGCCGTAGACGACGTGGCCTTCGTCCTGGGTGTCTGGCGGACCTGGCGCGAGAGTTCCGTCTGGTTTGAGGTGACGAGACGGGTCGAACTGGGTCGCGTCGTCGCCATAGATGGCGGGGTCTTGGTTGCACAACCCAACATTCACGAGACACATCGTTCCTTTTGGAATGAACATCCCTTCATACCAGTCGTCCTCGAGAGAACAATGGGGAATCCCAACAGGCAGAATGGATCTCCATCGGAGGACCTCCTTGACCATAGCGCGCAAGTAGGGCAAGCTAGGAAGATCGGAGAAAGACGGGATGCGGCTCCGACCCACAACGGTATCCAGCTCCGCCTGGGCTCGCCGTTGGGTATCTGGAAAAGCGACCATGGCGAGCATCCACCAATACATCGAGCTGGTCGTGGTCTCGGCACCGGCACCGCTAGTACGGGGATCCGTACTCAGCCACGGAGCAAGAAAATGTTTTGCTTGCGAAAAGTGACTCACTACATTGTGCTAGCGAGCCATGCCATCTCTCGCCCATCGAGGCCACTGCGGCTTTGATTCTTGATAAATGTAGCGCTTAAGCTTGGACGATCGATGCCCTTGGCCTGCCAGTGGATATATATATTCAATGTTGACGAGCCAGAGTGAAGTTTCTCAAACTCACCAACTTGGTACGGACAGTGTCGACGAGACTTTCAAACATTTCGGAGTCACGGCGGAACCATTCCTCCGCCGTGCGTTTCCATTTCGCGAATCTGGAAAGCGCAGCTCATCAGCGGCGCTTCGAGAGGCAACGGAATTGAGACGGTGGGTGCTTACTTGCTTGGGACGTGTTTCATCCATGGAAGGAGTTCAACCCAATGGGACCCTGGCAATGTTGATTGTGCGACGCGTGTGACGTGGTCGTTGATACGCCGCACATATTCATCATCCACGGAGTGGATAACAGGAGTATCGTATACCGCAGTCATGATCATAGAAGCTGTAAAGCGCCGCATGTGTTTTTCCCATTGTTCTGGACTCTCGAGAATTCCATCGGCGAGCAAGACGGCTTCCATCGTTTGTATGCTGTTGAATGCCTTAGCGGCCTTTTGTGCAAACCTTCGTGAGCCGCTCTGCGCATTCGTCGCCAGCTAATAGCGGTCTCATTCAGAGAGACTGAAGGCAGAGAGTGGAAGGGACTGCTCACAGTACTCCATACTGGAGGAAGCTGACTTCCAACCCACCAGTTAATATTTCTGATGCCACGATGAAACGGGGTCTATCAGAATAGACTCGGGCACGCCGTCCGAGTAGGTCGGCTGCGGCCTTCTGTGAATTCAGTACGATGATCGATCTTCCTAAAACGCTCAGATAGACGACATCCCCTGTTGCCATACGAACTTAGAGACCGATAATAAAAATGAACTAGGCCAACCGTAGGTTGCTTTGCATTCGCGAGACGTCAGCCACCTTTTGTCTTGAAGTTGCCTGATATTTCCGACTACTGGGAGGCCGCGAGGGCCTGGGGGTACCTTACGCCAAGGGCTACGGGCGTAGCGGATACAGCACAGAACCCCAGGGATTATAAGAAGCAAGATAGGCATCCATCCATGGATGAGGGCGTCAGCCTGTCTAGCAGTCGGAAAGAATCGAGAGAATGGGGTTGACATGATGGCACTGTGCGGGGGGTCATAAAAAATGGAGACCATTTCTTATAGCTCATTTTTTGATGCACGAACTGAACGCTAAAATCATAGCACGCGCGTGTTCTAACTTCACGACCTCTGACAAGGTCAGCGTCCGGGGCGGGGTTCCCACCAGGAATTCCACGCACTGTCAATGTGCCTCGTTCGGAGCACATGACCCCACTTGGAAGCGGAGCCGAGAGACGCCTCGTGCCACATCAACTCGGAAAGTCAAGAGACCGGCCGAGAAGTAGGAAACGCCGGAGTGGTGAGCATAAGCGCGGTGACAGGGGCCGGCATGGCCAGACACTAGGTCCATTGATCCAATCGGACAAGATAAGTATTCTATACGATTGATGCTAACAAACGTCCAGTGAGGGTAAGGCGGAAGATCGTGACGCGAGTAGTTTAGATCACTGTTTCTTCTTCTCGTCATCAGATACTTGTGCCTGCCTTGCTAACTCCTCTGCGGCTCTACCTCTCTCGCGTCTCTCTCGCCCGCGGGTGACGAGGGGCTTAGGCTCGAGGTCAGCAAACAGGTACTTGCAGACTTGTTCGATCACCCAACAGCCAATGAAGTCAATAATCATCGAAGCGGTGAGACGGACTTTGAACTGTTAGGAGTTAGCTCAGACCAAGTAACGGTAGACGGACAACGGACCGCATTGTCCATTTCAACCACCTGTAGCCATCGATTGAGTTCGGGCATAAAATCTGTCGCCCCTGAGAAGGCAACAGCGCTAGCTCCAACCAGCCCCCAGTATAGCGCACTGTTCTCCCGAATACCTTCGCGGAAGGGCCGCCCCTAGGAAATAAGGTGATAAGAGCCGCCAGGAATATACAAAGCTGGACTGACCTGGAAATTAATAGCGAATGTCGACACTTGCTGAGAGAGTCCGAGTAAGAACACAGCTGTGTTTAGCAAGTTCGCCTCAAACTTGGCCTCCAGGTCTATGGGACCACGGCTGATCAAAAATTGTTAGCAACGCGCGGCGCGTGACAACGATGACATACTCTTCCAGTCCATGCGCAAGTTCCGTGATATAAACCATAGATCCGATGTGAAGTGCAAATTGCAATAATACAGATAGAAGGACATAGAAATTGAAAATGTTGCTCAGAGGCCGTTCGCGAGATAGCTTCTCTACCGGCTACAACGTCAAGTTTTAGAACGCGTGTGAAGGGCCAAAAGAGCCGGTGCAGACCTTCGCTCGGGAAATGCACAAAAAGCACACGGACATCAACATCCCGGTGACTGTGACTTGATAATCGCCGAACTTAATTCCGTCCAGATATTGCACGCTGAGACTATACGCGGTGATTAGACAATTTAATGCCAAAATCTTGTACATTTGAATAGTGGCAACGAGTGTGCACCGTCCTTGGCGAATGATATGCGTAACTGCCGAAAAATATTCAATATAAGATAATAGAATTATGGGCTACGGATAACTCACTCGCGGAGACATTGGACAGCTTCGACGTAAAAGGGGCCGCACAAGATGCGTCGCCTAATTTGATTTTCGGAACTTCTTCGTCGCCTTCCATGTCTGCCAGGGCGTTCGTAATGGTAGCAACGTCAAACTGGAGGAAAGAGAGGTCACAACGTTAGCCTACAGGACGAGGCGTCGACGGACCTTTTCCAAAGGATTCCTTCTTCGCGCCTCGACTTGATCTGCTGCTGCTCTTTGCTGGGCCGCAACGGCGTCTGGAACTAAGTGTGCAATAGCCGGTGGAACTGGAGGTGGTGGCTGGTTAAACCGGGAAGATATCTTAAGCTGGCTCTCGTAAACTTTTTTGATGCGATCCAGACGCTCGCGCTCCGCAATTTTCTGGAGGTCCTCGGTGTCCCATCTAAAGAGCCACGCCGATGTGCGCCTGCTTGAGTGCACCAACATCATTTGTACCGTCGCCAGCCATCAAGGTTGTGTAGCCAAGCCCACGTAGTGAGGGTCACAATAAACTCCTTCTGCAACGGTGACAACCCGTGCGTACACCCACGTATGCTGCACAAGTTGCTTCCAACTCGGCTGCGACGCGAACTGCTTGAGGGCTACTCCGTGATGCAGATGTCGTAGTTGTCTAATAACGATTGGTCCAATGGTTCTGTCGGGTCAACGGGAATGAATCTTGGTTTCGTCAACACTTCGCCATTCAAGGTCTCCCAGAAAAATCAGCTTTCAATAAAGCCGAAAGACAACATCTCACTTACCCCGCTTCGTGTGCAGGATTTTCTTTCAGATCTAAAATTAACGCCTCCCGGTCGACAATCTCAACGTCGCGGCAACGTGAAGAGCAGTGAGAGGGTTGTCTCCAGTAATCATGATGCACTACCAGTTCATGTGAGTGTCTCTTTCTCTAAAATGGCAATTACAACAACGAACCCGGTGCGATGAATCGGCCAACATCTTGAGTGCCTCCACTGCATCCGGCTTGAGCGGGGAATGAAAAATCAGGAACCCGGCAAATTTGAGGTGACTTTCGACTTCGTCTCGATTCAGCTTCTTGATCTAATGGAGTTGTCAGCACTCGTCCCAAAAACATTGCCTTAATACGTGCCCTGTCCATTGAGATAGATTCGTATTCCTTCATGCCAAGAGCAAGTACGCGGCTTCCGCGACGCGTGTACCACTTATACGTTTCATCATAATCAGAGGGAACGTGGGCCAGCATGGTTTTTAGTGTCTCTGGAGCCCCCTTGACTGCGACCAGACCACGGCCACCAGGAAGGGTAGAAATCGTGGACATCCTTTTCAGTGCAGAAGAAAATTGGAAGCGACGGCGAATCAAGAGTACTGTGCGATGGGGGGCTGAAGGAGAGGTAGGCGATACACCGTCTCCTTTGCCTATCTGCCACTCAAGAGACTCAAGGGTGGTCTTCTCCATTGGGTCGCCAACAACAGTGCCATCGTCTAATCGAACCAGGGCGTGCGCGCCTGCTAGGCACAATGTCGTTTCGCGGGAAGTTGCTTTTACGTCCACAAGTTTCAAACGATCGGATTGGCTGACAAGTGAATGAGAAGAGGCATGTTATAATAGACGAGGGCACTCACTCGACACCAGCGATACCCTCGACAACAAGATTCTCTGCAGTGATCGTGCCCGTCTTGTCAAAACAGCAGATATCGACGCGTCCTGCAAAAGGAATCCGGAAAGGTTCTGTACAGAATATTGCTGAAAGGAGGTTGAGGCACCGATTCTATACGCAATCTGCGAGGGCCTTACCGAACTTTGACAAAGCAACCAGGGAAGCGTTTACAGCTAGAGACAACTCCATGGGTAGTTCCGGCGGTACCACGCTCGTAACGATTAACACGCAGTCGAGCAACAGTTTTGACTTTTTCAGATTCCTCTCAATACCTAAGGTGTCAATTCACTCAGTAAAAGAGATCTCGGATACTATAAGGGAAGTCCTTACCCTTGACCCAGACGTACCAGCTCGCCGCGATTGCAAATATGAGCAAGAACCCGATAAAAAGGAAGGACTCGAGATTATTCGCAGATACTCGCTCGGTGGAGAAAACCATCGTGCGAACAAGTTGCCCTTGAGCGGTACCAAACCCAGTGCGCAAAACAACGCCGAGGCATCCACCATCAGGAGTATTCCCTAGGGTAGCGGCGCATGGAGATGAGAACGAACAGCACTACACTGAAATATACACACCACCATTGCTACCTTGAAGGAGTTTTGTTCCACTAAATAACACGGTGCCCTTATGTTGACCATCCGCATCTAGCTTATCGCTTGCATCTAAAAGTTCTATCGACTCCTTTAGTAGCGGAGTCGACTCGCCAGAGAGCATCGCCTCATTCACGATGCAGGTTCCTTGAATTAAGAGCACGTCTGCTGGAATATTGGTTTCTGACTGATGGCTGCGAACTGCATTATCTCAGTGAGGGTCACAGGCGCACTTGAAAACAGAGTAAATACCAAGAGAAACAACGTCTCCGGGAAGTAACTCATCAGATTGCAAAACAGACCACTTGGAGTCCCTTAGCACCTGAATAGGAAACGGAGCGACAGACATAGTGCGGAACTCGGTTAGTGTCCTAAGACGCTATTAAAGGGAGGAAGATGAGACGCTGGTGAGTGCTAAAATCACAGGATTACACACCTGCCACACGACAGTGCACTCAAAAACGACGAGCATGAAAAGCGTGAAGAGACTATAGTACCAATACTCATCGAGCATCCACAGTGCAACGCAGAAGATCTGAAAGACGAAGAACGGTGCTGTAGCGTGCTCAGCAA
>JAKELL010000254.1:0-69743 GCA_021524915.1 Lactarius akahatsu
CCATCTTTATGGCCTCAAACCCTGTCCAAGAGAAGCGTATTAAACATATTGATATACGCTATCACTACATAAGAGAAGTAGTGAAGGACAAGAAAATAGAACTATTCTTTATAGATGGTTCAGAGAATCCCACAGATATGTTTACCAAGAACCTAGGGCGTATTAAGTTCGAAAAATTCAGAAGTCAGTTAGGACTTGAGTTTTACTCATCCAACTAAGTCACAAGGCAACAAACTTGGCCTTGAGACAAGCCTGAAAATTCCATTAATACTATGGAAGGTATATCGAGCAACGCTTGAAGACATTGTCTTCTGGATACATAGATTCTTCTCAACCAGAGAATCGCAACATTTCTGCTCATTATACCAAAAATCGGCCCAATGAACTGTCATAGTTCAAAAGGCTGAAATGGGATGGTGAAGAGAACTCGGTCTCGAAACCGCTCTCATGGTTCCGAGATAGACTCCCTTCTAATCAAGGCTAGAATATTAATTCGCCTTACACACTTGCTTAGAGCGCTTAGTAGCTGCACTTAGCAAGGGGGAGTGTTGAGCCATAATACTTACTATAAGGCTCATTACGTAGGAATGACAGTACGATTAGTTATGCTATACACGTAATTCGGAGTATTTAGTCATACGGTATACGTACAGAATCCCCTTAAGGGATTATTCCGAGTCCACCGGTGATTAGACATTAGGCGACACTGAAAACGCGATATTGTGGACGCCTCTACTCATCACTTTCCCCAAACGGACATGGGTGGACCATAGAATATATAAATCCTACTATAGGAGCAAGTACCTATACACATCTCTCTCCACCCCACTCTGAGCTTCCTCTGCTTCACTCTAAGCCTCGTCTAAGCTCTCTATTCAGGTAAGGGTCTACCTGTACACTGCGTGCATTGCTGCGCAACATGAAGTACTCATTATGCTCACACTCAAAAGAATCGAGGAGAGCGCTGCTAATATTGTACATTTTGAGTGACTTTGGTACTACTACATGCGATTCTCGTAGATATACGAAACTATTACAGCTGCCCCATTTTAGATTTTTTGGGGGCAGGGCTAATACTGTAATGTTATCAGCATGTGGTGCGCAAAGTGAAGAAAAGACGTACTCTTCATCACATGATCCCCAATCGAGGATCTCAGTATCTGGTCCAGTCAAGAAAGACTCCGGTGTCAAATATCGGCCTATAGAGACCAAAGGAGAGACAAGGGCATCGAAGCGAGGGTCCATTTCTTTGCCGTTATCTTTCAGGTACTGCTGATTGCTACGCCAAATGGATTCAATCCGTTTGTTAGAATGTGATCGAGGAGGGAAACGGCTTTCGCCGGTAGTAGCCCACCTGACTGTTGCTTTGACAATAGAAGCCGGGTCGATGTAAGGAGGCGTGGGGGCATGGTTTTCTGTATCAGAACCCCCATTGCTTATCATCAGATCCGATAAGTCAAGTTGGAGAGCATTGGAATGCTCACCAAATATCTCGGTGTCATCGAGGCCATCTATGTTCATGATTGATTGTGCGCTGCCCAAGGGCTGCTGCGACATATCAATATCGAAATCGGAGTTGTACTCCTCATCCATGAACTTTTCAATGCAGGGGCGCATCAGCGCATCAACATCAGCAAAGCGCTGCTCAAGCATCTTTACGGTCTGGACTGTAGCGGGTACATCCAGCCATTCAGCAAGCGTCAATGCCTTATTGACCGAAGGGAAGAAGCCTGAAGTCCTCTGAGGAGAGGATGATTCGACTTCTGTCCTCGTGGAGACACCAGATGACCCAATATGAGTCACCTTGTGGGAAGTGGGGGGGGCTAGTGCGGCGACGGAGGCAATATGCGAGTGCTGTGGAGCACGGGTGTTACGGTTTGGACTGATTGGCGCCTCGGGCCGGGAAGTGGACACTGACGCGTCGACTATGACATCGCCGTCAGCAGAATATCGTCATGGACTTGTAGATCAGTCAGCCGGGTAAGCTCCGGCACATGTGATTGTACGATAACGGATCGGATCTCGGATGATGTGTAGTGACTCATAACTAGGATAGCTGTACTAGGGTTCACGGTACTTACGCTATTGGTTAGTTAGCATTCAAGCGGCGCTTTAAAGCCCGCGCGTAACTGTATAAGTAGACTAGTGCGAAGACCAAGAACGACATCTTGGTCTTCTTCAATACCACCACCATCTACTCGTCTTTGCTAAGAGGTTCCCTCCTCTTAAGTGAGTGTCCGGCATATCCCCTTAGACCAGGGATCCCCGTGACTTACCCTTCGCCTGTCCCTTCGCGGATCAGTGGACTTCCCTGCCGATATCGCAGCGTACCAAGTATTCCTCTATCGCAACGATCGCGTGGCAGCACCCTATCACACCTTCTACATTCTCGACAGCACCTCGTGGGCCAACGCTAAGTACATCAATCGAATCCCATCGGGAGTCCCTCAACTCGAAGACCTCCACGCGTACTTTGGACGCGACGAAAGCCTTCAACCTCATCCCGCTTTCTACGCAGACACCTTCGCTAATCGCAACTACCGACTGCTTAGGATCGCCACTCGACAAGAAGCCTAAGTCAGGCAAACGTCCGTGGTAGACGTTACATTAAGACCAAGATCCCACCGTGGCCAATCCTACAACCAAAGAACTCTGGGTCCCGTTCAGGCCCTACTACATCGACAGAAGGGGAGATCGCAACGTCCCAAAAAGATATCTGGGATCCGCATTTTGGAAGGACGACGCGGAAACACCAGGCTACGTCACTTACTATTTCGATCGACAAAATCAATCACAGCTCATCCCGGTAGAATTCAACTTCGATAACCACTGTTGGGTAGAAGTTCGTTGGGACGCCGGAAGGGAGAAACTCCAAGCTACCAGACCAGCGAGCTCAATCCTCAACCTAGATATCAAACAATCAGAAGTCGTTACCAGAGACCAGTGGGGAACAATCGACGGAGAAGACGAAGAACCCATCAGATCCCCAACACCCAAGACACCCGCACCATCACCATCGATCAAAAGCAACCCAGAAGAAATCGTCATCAGAGACGAACAAGAAGAAGAACAACTAAAACAAATTGCCGAACTGATTCCCACTGACATGTCCACAACTATCCCAACCATGGCCACAGCACGAACAGCCCTATTGGGCAGAGATGCTAGCGAATATCAACCACTCCCAGGAGAACCACCAGGTGGGGGAGGAGCACCACCAGGAGGCGACCCAGGCGACAACCCACAAGACGATCAAGCAGGCATACCCGTGTTTATAATGCCCGACACCGACAAATTCATTGGGAAGGAACCCAAAATCTTCACCGGAAATCGTGACGAAGCAGAAGCCTTCCTCGCCCAATGGAACCGGTTTGCAGGAGTCAACGCCGCCAACAAAAGCCTCAAAGTCCCCTACATCAAAGCAATGATGTTCCTCACCTACATCCAGGGACCACTCGTCGACGAATGGGCGACAGAAACAGCCAAATGGCTCGACGCCCAAGCCAATAGAAACGACCTATGGCTTTGGACAGGAGTAGAACTCGCATTTAAAGGACAATTCCGCGACAACCTGGAAAAGGACCGCGCAAGAGTAGAACTCGACAAAGGGTTCAGGATGACGAACGAGGACATTGACAGCTACGTCACTAAATTCGAAAAGCTGGTCCGACAGGCTGACTACCGATTGGATGAACCACTCGTCCTCGACAAATTCACACGAGGCGTTCCCCTCAAGCTATATCAAAACGCCTATCAATTCCACAACCCACGTAGCTATGCCCAATGGAAAAGCGCGCTCATAGAACAGCAGAAACGATACCTGCACATGAAGGCCAGGGAAGGCGGCTTCGGAAGACAACCACAAAACGTACAACGTCCACGCCCAAACCAACCACTTCGATTCCAACCTCCGCAAAGACAAGGAGGTCAACAAGGATGGCAACAATACCGCAACCACCCAGACGCAATGGACACTACTCCGGGAAGAATTCGAGCAAGAGTCGCCGAAATCGGCGACATCAACCGAAACCACCCAGAAAACCCTAGAGACTGGGTTCCAGGAGGAAAACCCCCATTCCCGCCAAGGGCCGGATACATGCAACAACGGGGAGGAGGACGTGGAGTCCTGAACATAAGGGACGTAACCTGCTACAACTGTAACCAGAAGGGACACTTCTCACGAGATTGCAACCAGCCACGGAGAGCGCGAGGAAGAAGCGCGTACATCGAAGAAATCCCTACCGCACCACAAAGCGTAGCGGAGGAACCCCTCATCGACCTGGACGAACCAGTCCAAGCCAACAGAGGCAACGCTAGCTCTCAAGTAAACGACCTGCTAGGCCAAGTTGTGGCACTACCGGAGGAACAAAGGGGAATGTTCATGAGGGAGATGATGGGAAGACAGGATTTTCCGAGCGCCTGAACCCAACGGCCTGGGTGAGGGCTTTAAATTGTAACTCAATGTTCATCACGCACTATCGATCTATGCACGTTCCAGTTTCGATTCGCACGAGTTACTTCATGGCCGACAAAAAAGCATTAGTGGACTCTGGAGCCACCCACAACTTCATACACCCAGACTTCGTCAAAAGAATGCACCTGGGAACCAAGGAACTACCAAACCCACGTAACATATGGAACATCGACGGGACACACAACAAAGGGGGAAAAATCACCCATTACGTCGATTTAAACATACAAACTGATGGAAAACTTAAAACCATCCAGTTCCTAATCACCAACGTGGGAGGAGAAGATATCATCCTCGGTTATCCCTGGTTAGCAACATTCCAACCACGGATACAATGGGCCACGGCCACCATGGACACGAAACAATACCCTATCATCATACGAACCACCAACCCCAACAAACCACGGGTCCAAGCAACAGCACGGGCAGAACTTCGAAGCATCATCACAAAAATGCAGGACGACGAACGAATGCAAGCCTTCGAAGAACTAGAAGAAACAGTCCCGATACACTTGCGAACAACGGCAACCGACTTGGCAATAGCGGCACACGAAACAGCGGAAAAGAAGGAACTCCCAGAAGAATACAAGAGGCACGCAAAGGTATTCAGTGAAGAGGAATCCCATCGATTCCCACCGTCCAGACCCTGGGATCACGCCATCGACCTTAAACCAAACGTCCCGGACCACATCAACTGCAAAATCTACCCGCTCAATCAAGCGGAAGATAAAGCATTAGAAGAGTTTTTGGATGAACAACTGGCAAAAGGATACATCAGACCGTCGAAATCACAGTACGCAGCCCCTTTCTTCTTCGTCAAAAAGAAGGACGGAAAACTACGCCCGGTGCAGGACTACAGGGAACTCAACGCATGGACCATACGCAACCAGTACCCCCTACCACTCATACCCCAACTAATCGCAGACCTCAGCGGGGGATGGATATTCTCAAAATTCGACGTGCGATGGGGATACACTAACATCAGGATCAAACCCGGTGACGAACACAAAGCGGCATTCAAAACCAAACGAGGTTTCTTCGAACCCTTGGTAATGTACTTCGGGATGACAAACGCACCGGCAACCTTCCAAGGGATGATGAATTGGATCTTCGCCCCCCTCATCGAACACCACGAAAAGAAAGGAACTATCATTCGTGTATACATGGACGATATAGGGGTAGCCACGGCCACAACCAAGGAAGCACATACGGACGCCATCCACGACATCCTAGACCTGCTGGAACAACACGACCTTTATCTCAAACTGGACAAATGCACATTCCACTCAGACACCCTCGATTACCTGGGGGTAATCATTAAGAAGGGGGTGATTCGCATGGACCCTGTCAAAATCTCCGGAATCCGCGAATGGCCGACCCCCAAAAACGTCAAACAGGTACGATCATTCCTAGGTTTCTGCAACTTCTACCGCGCTTTCATCCGAGGGTTTGCCACACATGCACGACCACTAAACAAACTCACACGCAAAGACACAGAATGGCTATGGGGAACAGAACAACAAACAGCATTCGACAAACTCAAGACTCTCGTAACGGAAGAACCGGTACTCAAACATCCGGAACTAGACAAACCATTCGAGCTAGAAGTCGACGCCTCGGGATATGCGGTAGGAGCCGTACTACTCCAACGCGATGAAAACAACAAACGACACCCAATCGCCTACTACTCCAACACCCTCAACGCGGCAGAAAGGAACTACGACATCTACGACCTGGAATTGTTAGCCATCGTCAAAGCACTCAGGAACTGGAGACCTTACCTTGCCGGATCACCCCACAAGATCAAAGTATTCTCCGACCACATGAACCTACAATACTGGAGATCCCCACAAAAGATAAGCAGACGGGTAGCAAGGGAAGTGCTGGAACTCTCTGAATATGACATAGAAATTCACCACATCAAGGGAACGGCGAATGGGAGAGCGGATGCCCTATCAAGGAGACCCGACTACGATCAGGGAGAACACGATAACGAACAAGTCACAGTACTCCCGGACCACATATTCGTCAGAGCTGCAACAATCGACACAACGGACAACCCAACACGCATGAGCGCGACAATTCCGGTGGAAGAAATGCAGCCCACGTACCCAGTATACACCCAGGACAACGACACTGTCACGAAATGGATAGACCCACACAAACTCAAACGCATCGAAGGCACCTGGTACAAAGAAGGGCGAAGAGTGGTCACAGGCGACGCCCACGAACGAAGGCGTATTATACAAGCCCACCACGACACCCTCACATATGGACACCCGGGAATCAACCGAACCATCAAATTGATCGAAAGATACTATTGGTGGCCTGGACTCCAGCAAGAGGCACAAGATTACGTTAAAGGATGCGCCGACTGTCAACGAATGAAAGTCAACAACAGACCAACACGCGCACCTCTACAGCCAATCTTCCCAAAACCGGAAGCAACCCCATTCGAAGTCATAGCCCTGGATTTCATCACCAAATTACCCCAATCGAACGGCTGCGATTCCATACTGACAGTAACAGACCATGACTGTTCCAAAGCGGCAGTATTCATCCCATGCGTAGAAGAAATAAGCGCGGAAGGAACGGCAGCCCTGTATGTGACACATGTTTTCCCCAGATTCGGACTGCCAGCGCGCATCATCAGCGATCGAGACCCTAGATTCGCGTCAAAGTTCACCCGCGAACTGTGCCGAATACTCGGCATAGAACAGAACATCTCCACCGCGTACCACCCCAGAACGGATGGCCAATCAGAACGAACCAACCAGTGGCTGGAACAATACCTAAGGTTCTGGGTCAACGAACGACAGAACGACTGGACACAATACCTACCAATGGCGGAATTCACGCATAACAACTGGCCCAACGAATCCACCAAGGAATCCCCGTTCAACGTTCTTATGGGGTATAACCCGCGCGCTGATTGGATCGATCGACCATCCCCTATTCCACAAGTAGCGCTACGAGCGCAGCAATTCAAAGAAGCTAGAACGCGCGCCCAGGAACTGATGATCAAAGCGCAGCAGGGGTGGATCAAACACAAGGACACCCCAAAATACCAAATTGGGGACCTCGTATGGCTCGAAGGGCGCCACCTACGTACCAACCAACCAACGGCAAAACTCGCGCCTCGAAGGCATGGCCCCTTCCAGATCATCCAGGTGATGTCCGCAGTTAACTACCGTCTAGAACTTCCCACGCAGTGGAGCATTCACCCAGTATTTCACACGGACCTCCTTACTCCGTACAAAGAAACTCCCACACACGGACCAAACTATCAGCGCCCACCACCGGATCTAGTTGATGGGGAAGAAGAATACGAAGTCGAAAAGATTCTAGACTCTCGGCGATTCGGCAGAACGAGAAAACTGCAGTATTTGGTCAAATGGCGCGGATATCCGGACTCGGACAATCAGTGGGTCTCCAAGGATGACGTGTTTGCCGATGAAGCGATTCGGGAATTCAAACGTTCAAACCCCGCCAGAGAAACACATATAAGCGCAGGGAAATCCCAAGAGACGTCCCCATCTCCTTCACTCACTCCCTCACACGCTGATGTCCCAATCCCCAGTCCAAGTGCACTATGTCCTCGACGACCTACTCCCCATCTCAGTACAACCTACCCTCATCGTTCAGAATGCGCCATCATCACCCCTGTCGCTTCCCCAGTCCATTCACGACAGAGACAGTTGTCCACCTACCCCCCTACCATCCCTCGTTCCTTCACCAACCTCTACAAGAGTTGGTACAAGAGATCCTTCGCCGACACACATGTCAACGACCGCAGAACCCGATACGGACGAGACTCCGATTCAAGAGGACCGGGACTTCGACCGGTACCTATCGGAGGAACATTGCCCTCTACACCAACACCTCACTTACGGCAACCACCTCACCACCACGCACAACGAAACCCCTCCGCTATGCACCACGGACGGAGAGCCAATCCGTATGCCGAAAGCTGCTCGACCCAAGGTCCGCATCTACCGTGCGGAAGAACACAGTCCGATTTCCCGACGCCAAGTGGAGACTCCTCCACCCGTCGGATTCCAATTCAACAGGGGAGTACACTATATCCCTTTCCAGATCCGCGATGCTCAGGACCGGCTGCACCCAGCTCGGTATACGCAGCTCATCCTTACGGCGGACCCCTTCGTCCTCGCCTACAGGAGAGGCAGCGACCAGCAGTACGGCAAGCCGGTGCATGCCGCTCCCAACTACGACTACCCCCGAGACACCGCATACTGCGACGACGACCTGATCTTCCTAGATCAGCGCAGCGTCATGCGGGAGTCGGTAGACCGCGCCCTCACGGGCATGAAGGATCTCACGCTGACGGTGGAGGTCCACCGCTATCGCTGTGCCCAGGCGGGGGTAGAAGCAAAGGAAGCGGAGCTAGCACGGTTGACGGAGGAGTTAGACAAGATCGCCAGGGTAAGACGCGAATGCGTGCTTCGCCTCCAGCGAGCCAACGCGATCACGCGTATCGAAGCGGAGCGGGACTCCTATCGCCCCGGACTGGAAGCAGGGCAACAAGTTGCGGCGCAGAGGGAGGCGGCGGTACAGCGAGGTCGAGCTGGGAGCTCGACCATAAGAAGGGGGTGATGTTACGGTTTGGACTGATTGGCGCCTCGGGCCGGGAAGTGGACACTGACGCGTCGACTATGACATCGCCGTCAGCAGAATATCGTCATGGACTTGTAGATCAGTCAGCCAGGTAAGCTCCGGCACATGTGATTGTACGATAACGGATCGGATCTCGGATGACGTGTAGTGACTCATAACTAGGATAGCTGTACTAGGGTTCACGGTACTTACGCTATTGGTTAGTTAGCATTCAAGCGGCGCTTTAAAGCCCGCGCGTAACTGTATAAGTAGACTAGTGCGAAGACCAAGAACGACATCTTGGTCTTCTTCAATACCACCACCATCTACTCGTCTTTGCTAAGAGGTTCCCTCCTCTTAAGTGAGTGTCCGGCATATCCCCTTAGACCAGGGATCCCCGTGACTTACCCTTCGCCTGTCCCTTCGCGGATCAGTGGACTTCCCTGCCGATATCGCAGCGTACCAAGTATTCCTCTATCGCAACGATCGCGTGGCAGCACCCTATCACACCTTCTACATTCTCGACAGCACCTCGTGGGCCAACGCTAAGTACATCGATCGAATCCCATCGGGAGTCCCTCAACTCGAAGACCTCCACGCGTACTTTGGACGTGACGAAAGCCTTCAACCTCATCCCGCTTTCTACGCAGACACCTTCGCTAATCGCAACTACCGACTGCTTAGGATCGCCACTCGACAAGAAGCCTAAGTCAGGCAAACGTCCGTGGTAGACGTTACAACGGGCAGGTGCCTTGCCTTTCCCTTTAGCCTTGCCTCTTTCGGATCCACATCCTCCGTGCTGCCTAAAAGGCTGCTGCTGGTTGGACAGGCCGGGGGCACTAGGCTGCTGCGACGAAGAACCCTGCTTAGAGAAGTGAGGGTCATTGTGCTTCCTCTTAACGGCAGAAAGCTTCTGCATGTTATGGGCGGCCTTATGCTGTCCGCAATTGGTCTCAGTCTCGTACTGGCTCTCGACACAAGCTGATATGGTAGCGAGCTGAAGATCTGCCAGGGCAAGATTGTTGCACATGACAGGAATAAGGTGCTCCCATTTCTAGGGCAAAGCGGACATAGCAATAAGTGCCTGCAGCTGTGGACGGATGGCAAGGGTAGTGGCGTTGGCTCCAGTACCAACAGTGACTGCTCCAAGACGAGCGAAAGTGGCAGCCATTTTCTCGAACTGGGGAGCGGGATGCTGATTGGTGTTAAAGCGGATAGAGATGGCTTCTTTAAAGTCCTTGTAGATGCGGGGCATGGATACCGCACCGTACCGGTCTTTGACAGATTCCCAGAGAAGCTGGGAAGTGTTGCCAGTAACTGCCTGCTGTATAGCAGGCGAGAGGCGAAGGGTAAGATTACCCCTTGCCATCTCATTGCTTCGCATCCAAGCTGCTCTTTCAGTGGCATCAGCAACAGGAGGGACAGGGATGGTGCCAGCAACGTAGCCCCAGAGCCCTTGCGACATAAAGAAGGCAGTCATCTGCTTAGACCAGGTGGCCCAGTTAGAGCCATCGAAGACGGGGACAAGCATAGTGAGTTGGGACGACATAGGTGTAAAAATCTGTTGGCTTTGAGAACGTCAGCATTGCGTTACAATAATAACAATACTGAGTAAGATAAAAAGCCAATATTAGTCCCGTTTTGACCCATAGGTCAATCCTATGTTGTGCACTGGTCTTTGCAGTCTGCCAGTTAATCACTAAGCCAATAGAACTGCTCAGCATCGCCCCAAGGTTGTCATGTACAGCGCCTCCAAATTAATGGAGGTTGACACATGGCCTTGTTTAGTTAGGCAAGAGGCCTAGTCTGTGTACTCCTTTGGAGCACAATACTGGGTTGTTATGAACCAGGGAGCCTCCTTGAGTCTAATGCCTACAACCGCACGAGTCCCTCTTTGCAAAGGCAACGTCGTGGTGGGCAGTGACCACAAGGCGCAACTCTATCAAAGAGTGCGACGGCAAACCCTGTAACAGGGCCCATAACCTGTTGCGCAGCAATATGTGCAGCTAACAGGAATGGAGTTCTCACCTTTGAGTAGGCTGAGAGACTGTAGAGTGGAGAGGGTGCACAAGTGAAGAAGAGAGTGAATGTGCTATTCACCTCCCTCCCCATGGGAGGGTTTTTATACTCTATGGTCCTACCCTGTCCATATGCGTAAAAGTGATGAGTACAGGTGTCCACAATATCGCGTTTTTACACACGCCTGATGTAAACTACCACTTCGAGATAGCCATGGGGCTTCTCTCACTCAGAGAGCGTATTGCGCCCACTATAGTACATATCCCAACTACTGTAATAGGAAAACATACTACCGTAATGTCGTAACTGCTATAGATAAGGTCCTTACGTACTTATCTCATTCCAACAGCACCATCTACAAACCAATCAACCCACTGCCAAACTCGCAGCACAAAGGCACAGACCATTCAAAATCACGAAAATACTATCTCCGGTCAACTACCAATTAGAACTTCCCATGCAGTGGAGTATCCATCTGGTGTTTCACACAGATTTGCTCACCCCTTACCGAGAAATGCCCATGCACGGAGAAAATTTTCAGCACCCACCACCAGACCTAGTAGATGGTGAAGAGGAGTACAAAGTGGAACATGTTCTAGACCACCAACGCTTCAGCCGGAGCAAGAAATTACAGTACCTTGTGAAATGGAAGGGCTACTCAGACTCAGAGAATCAGTGGGTCAACAAAAAGGACATATTCACTGATCAAGCAATAGCAGAGTACAAACGGAGTTCAAACGTCAGAAGGACACATATAAACCAAGGAAGTACCACGACTTGCTTATCACCTCCTCACACTGGATTCCTCACACACTCCACAATGTCTCTTCCTGCTACCTCCTCTCCCACTGCTTTTGCTCCCCACCTTGTTGACAGCCTCACCCGACAAGAGCTCTGCGAGGCCCTTGACCACGCTCAATCGATCATCAACCTCAAGGACCCCAACCAGCCTGCCACCTACTGGCTCACCAACAGCTGGGGGCAGCAACTGTGCACCGCGCCGTACACTGAAGCCGAAATTACTCGGCTTCGTGAAGCTCTCGGAGGGGACGAAAGTCCCTCACCTCGACTTGTCGCCACCCACGTCGAGGAAGAAGAAGAACACGGCCACGCTACGATGGGAGGAGTGGATGAAAACTCGGTCGTGGAGGGAACCCGCAGAGAACTGGCAACAACAGCAGTTAGCAGCCATGGTGGGGCGGAGGGCCTGCATCCTCATCCAACGCCGACAACACACCGAGATGCTGAGAGGGCTGTATACAAAGCCGTCGAGGGAACATTGAGGGAGTGGTACCCAGCTGAGCAGCCCTACCTAATCACAGCTACCAACACTGACGACCCCTGCAAAACCCCTTACACATGCGACATGACGGGGCGCCCACTGTATCGCACAGGGGTGGTCATCGACACAGAGGCCGCGCCCATGCCTGCGGTTCGCCTCTGCTACCTTGGGGGCACTGTGCGTACTGCGCCTCACAGATACAAACACAATCGGGGGGACGACTTCATCCACTACCCCATCACCGACGCCCAGGGAGTGACTCGGCAAGCCACCTTTGTCCAAGTTGTGGGAGGATCTGACCCCCTTGTACTGGGGCTCGTGGACGACAGTGACAAGGTCTACAGTCACCCCCTCTATGCCGAGCTGCAAGTCCACGAGGCTGGTAAACCTCACTACTCACCTGAAGACATGTACACCTTCGTCAGCGGCCACAGCAACCAGCACCAGGTGGATAGGGCAGTGAACGAGTTGAAGGATGTGGGGCTAAAAGCTGAGTTGACCCGCTACCGTGCCTACAAGCACGAGGCTGAGAGGATGGAACAGCACCTCCACGCCCTCGCTCAAGCACTCAGGGGGGTACTGTAGCGGTATGACACCTCGCTACGTCAAGCTCAAGTGTGAACTAAAAATAAGGTGAACTGTCAGGTGAGCACACCCAAGCCTGGCGCGGAGATAAATCACGCGCTAACACACAGTCACGGCGGAGGGACAATCGACTCGGAGTCTTTATGCAAGAGCTCAAGATGTCAAGGTCACGCCGTGGTGCGCTGAGTGGAGAACCAAGAGGACAAGTTAGGATTGTAGAGTAAGGAATACAAGGATGATACGCACCTGAGTGGAGAACCAAGAGGACAAGTTGGTTCCACTCAGGACGCTACAGGAGGGTTTATATACGCTACTGGAGCTGAGCTTTAATTGAGTCTGAACACTATTACTAAGTGTATAGTAAGACTCTATGACTCAGGAGCTGACGCGTCGAGTCTAATAATAGCGCTATCTATTGTGCTGACTGATGCACTTGTCATAGCGCTGACGCGATGCCCATCTTTGCTGAGTAAAACTAGGTACAGCGTGTAAGCGTAAGCTGCTAAGTGAAGTCTAGATTTATCTAGAATGTTCCATCCTTATCTACCAATCGTGTTAGTCCGTACATAAAAGGAATGTGACCGGATTAGGTTATCCCGTTAAGGGTGCAACTATCCCAGGGTCACGTGCTCAAAGGTGCACATGATGGCAGCATGTGACTGACGATGTCTCGTACTTTGGCCCTTCATATCTCCCTTATATAATTCCGTAAAAATACAGAAAAATAGAGAAATAAATATACGCGTCCATGACAGGTACAAGGTGAGCTCATGCGGTGCAAGTTCAGGTTGGAGATGGCCAATACTTTGGACAGAATTACGGAGAGGCAGGAAGCCTGGGTAGGAGGGATCGGTCCCACTCAGCGCCACAGGCATCGCAGCTGAAAAGGGGGTGATGTTACGATCGACGAAGTGGACACTTACTATATGGATATGACACCCTAGTAAGTAGTAATGAGTCATGGACAGCAGCATCAGTCAGCGAGTCGTGGTATCACATGTTAGATATCATGACTCATTCCAAGTAGTAGTTGTAGTAGGGTTTGAGCTACTTATGCTACTAGTCATCTTGGATTGGAGGGGAGCTTTAAAGCATCTCCACAAATGTATAAGTAGGATGAACGGAAGACCAAGAAAGCCATCTTGATCTTCTTCAATTACTACCTCTTCTACTTGCATTTCCGTCTCTCGCTTGTCTCCCTCAAGCAAGTTGAACGCCCCTCTACTGCCCAGTGAACTTAGGAAGTGTCCTGGTGCAACAACGCAGGTCACGTGACCTTGTGAACACCCTTTCAAAAGTCTAAGTCAGACTCTACACCAGTAGTGGCGTAACATATAGCCACCTTCGAACGTCTTGCGAACGTCGCCAACTGGCATTGCGACACCAGTGGTACCGTGGAGTTCTTTCGCCGTGGACTCACAGAGTCCATTCATTGTGCCTGCCTTCAACGTACCACGATTCCGGAATCCATGACTGACTGGCAGACTGCAGCCCGCGCCAAGGCACAACGCGCATGAATGATAGCCAGTAGCTTTGGGACCCGCAGCGGCCGTGTATTGAGTATACCCAATCCCGTTCCTCAGACATGCCTCACGACTCCACCATCACAGTCTCTTCTCACTGATGGCGTAGTCCCCATGGATGTCGACGCCATTACCACGACAAAGCTCACTGACGCCGAGAAGGAGGTATGCTGACGTGAAAATCACTGCTTTTATTGCCGCCAGATCGGACACCCTGCAAATAACTGTCCTCGCTGCCCGTGTTCTACATGTTGGAAATCTGGACATACTGTTGAAGCGCAGAACTAACGAGCAAAGTGTTAATAGCAGAAAGCTAGACAGACAAGTTACTTCAGAGGTAGAAGGAACTCTATTAGTACTACTACACACCTAGACAGACAAGTTCTATAGAACGTCTATGAGTAAAAGGTAGTGGAGAGTAAAGAGGGAACTTACACTTCAGAGGTAGAAGGAACTCTGAAGTGTAGAGATGAAAACAGCAGTCCTTATATACAGGACGCTTAGCTAAGAATGGTCTGTGCGCACAGGTGATCCAAACACAATACAGGTGGTCTGTGCGCCAGAGGGAGAAATGCCATTGGAGGGCAGAGAACAATAGCTGCCTAAAGCAGACAATACCGGTATCTTAACAATAGAGAACAATAGGAGCCATATATGACTATGACAATAAAGATAAACAAAAGCGGTCCGTAAGAGTCCGGCCAGGTCCAAAATAGTCCTTAAGGGACAGATACCGTATTTAGTATATGGGATGACTCAATCATATCCCACGAGACATGTGACTTGATTCAGTCACATCTCAACAGTGAAAGCACGGGTGTCAGCCAAGATGGAAAGTGTCAGCCAAGACAGGTGAGGTACAACCAATAGGTATATAGCAAGAGGTCTGATCAACAGCACCTGGAATGCTGGTGGATGGCACCAAGAGTCAAGCTGATGTGCTCACTTTGTGTGTAGGTGTCCATGTTCTTCACAGGATCCCCTGTGCAATCTTTGTGAGAGTGGATCATGGTGTGAAAGTCCTATGAGGAAGTATGTGCTGTTGATAAGTGACCTGTGCGCACTTAGTGGCTCAATGGACACGCAGATAACGGACTGCTTTAGATAAGATATATTGGACTTATGTAGATTAGATTATTATGATCTTTACAATCTCGGACTTTCTTATCTATGACATCACTGTACAATGACATCATGGACTCCTCTGGACTCCTATTGTATTTCGTCCTTGTACTCACTTCCTTTGTTTTATCCTTATTGTGATGTCACTATGATATCATAGTCTAGGCTTTTCTTGTTCTTTGCGCTCTTGTTCTCCTTCTGCACACACCTTTGTGTCCTTCTGTAGAACAACGCTCCTTGTATTGTGTGACTCTGTGTTACTTCTGTTGTACTAGTGTCACCCCTCTGTATAGTATAAGTAGAGTACCCTGTACGCTCTGGCACCACACCAGTTCCTCATCTGTTGTGTGCCAGGTATGTCTCCTATTCCTGTATAAACACCAGTTCCTCATCTGTTGTGTGCCAGACACTACCTCTGCTTCACTTGCAAGATCTCTCTGTTGCTGCTTCAAGCTCACCTTCATATCTCACCACAGTCACCAGTCCACTGTGAGTATGATCCCTTCATGTGCGCTGTTCATCATGTGCATGAGTCTAACAAGGTCATCAGGTCTCACAAGATTCAGCGCCAGCCGAGATTGCTATTTGTCATGCAATGGGGGGAAAGAATGGACAGGTTCTCAAGTTTCTGGCCCATCATTTATGGACACCCGATAGACACAAAAATGGGGCCTGGAAAGGATAGCAGTGGAAACACGCTTGATGTGATGGCCCATCCACTGGATCACAGCACCATTGCCAAGTCGTGCAATGGCGAAGAAACTGCAAGGAAATCATGTGGTCAACAAAAGTTCCTCATGTCAGGTACACTGCTTACATATGACCATATCAGTACCAACATGCAATGCACCTTTCACTGCTTTCAGAATGAGTTGGGTCATGAGTCCATCGTCCTGAACAATGGATCACTCTCTGTTGGACCTTGAGAGATAAGATGGATCTTGCTGAGTTGCAGGGTGTAACGTCTACCATGGACATTTGCCTGACTTAGGCTTCTGCGTTGGTGGCAATCCTGGAAAGGAAGTAGTTCTGGTTGATGGGAGAGTCTGTGTAGAAGGCTGGATGGGGTTGGAGGCTCTCGTCTCTTCCAAAGTATGCGTGGATGTCTTCAAGTAGGGTCACTCCTTGTGGGACCTCAGCAATGTACTTGGTGTTGGTCCATGATGCATTGTCAAGGATGAAGAAGGAGTGATAAGGCTTGGATATGCACTTGTTACGATAAAGCAGGACTTGATATGCCACTGTGCCAATGGGGTAGTCCACTGATCCATGAAGGGAAGTCAGGGATATGTCACAGGAATCCCTGGTCTAAGGGGATATGCCGGATGACTCACTTAAGAGGAGAGACCTCTTAGCAAAGATGAGTAGAAGATAGTGGTATTGGAAGAAGACCAAGATGTCGTTCTTGGTCTTTTACCCTACTCTATTTATACAGATACATGTGGGCTTTGAAGCACCGCTTGGATACTAGCTAGCCAATAGTGTAAGTAGAGCAAACCCTAGTATCACTATCCTAGTATGAGTCACTACGAGTCATCTGAGATCCGAGTCCGTTATTATACAATCACCTGGCCGGAGCTTACCCAGCTGACTGATCAACAAGTCCATGACGATATACTGCTGATGAAGGTGTCATAGCCCTTTAGTCAGTGTCCACTTCCTGGCCCGAGACATCTGTTTGTCCAAATCGTAACACAGGGGCACTTGACTCCTGTTTGCTAGACTGGGATTCAGTTGTCATAGTAGACGGAGCTAGTATTTGTGGGAAAGACCATTGGGGTGCATCCCAGGTGGTACAGGTTGCCCACACCCTTGATGGGGCTGGCCAATGTAATCTGAAAAACTGGGGCTACATTTTTGCTGTGCATTGGGAATGTAGTCCTGACTACAAGTGGCTGTTTTTCTGCAGGGAATCACATCCTCAAAAAGGAAGGTGCCAAGAAAGTCACGTTTTCTCTGTCATCACAAAATGGGCATCCCCAAACAACATTCGAGCCCAGTTTGTTTTACTCTTAGTAAGCGCAAATAAAACAGTCTCCTTTTATAAAAATGTATTTCCTTAATTGTACACATGTTCTTGGTCAGCTTCATATGTTTTTTTAAATGTTCAAACAACTTAACAAAACATTTAACATATTTTTATTATCTAATTAGTCTACATCTATTTTTTGTCTAAGTCATACAATGGCATGTGAAAGTGGGGTGCAGGCACAGTGAATGCAGGTGCATGGAGACAGTGCTGGCCCCACTGTGCAACACGTAGGGAGGCAGGTGGCCTTATGCGCCCCTTCCTGCACAAATGGGGTGCCATGGGATGGGGCAGCTTGCCCTCACATACCCTGTGTCTGCATGTACAGAGAGGCACAGCCAAGGGGAAGGGGTGTCGTGCCCCTCGTATGCGCTCCTTCTGCATGAATGGGAAGGGTGGGGCTGGGTGTCGCGTGCCCTTGCACACCTCTCTCCCGCATGTACAGGGTGGTGCAGTTGAAGGGAGGTGCCAAGAGCTGCGTGTTCTTGTGCACCCCCTTCTGTGCAAATAGGATGGGTGGGGCCAGGGGTGGTGTACCCTCACATGCCCCTTTCCCATGTGTACAAGGCGGCATGGTCAGGGGAGGGGCTGGTGGTGATAGGGTGTCCCTCCAGGGCCCCTTTCCTGTGTGCACATGGTGGCAGAGCTGAAGGGGGAAGAAAGGGGAGAGGCTGGGAATGATGGGGAGAGGGGGCAGCATGTCCCTCATGCCCCTTCCCACATGTATGGGGCATTGTGGCCAAGGGGGAAGGGAGGCGCTGGGGGCAGCATGCCCACATGCACCCCCCCTTCTGTGTGAGTGGGGCCAGGGGTGGCATGGTCAAGGGGGAAGAGGAGGGGCTGGTGGTGATGGGGAGAGGGGTGGCGTGCCCCTCACCTCACCTGCCCCCCTTCTGTATGCAATGGAGAAGGGAGGAATTGGGGGGTAGTGTGCCCCCTTTTCACATGAATGGGGTGGCACAAAGAGGGAACAGGAAGGGGTGGGGGTGACGTGGAGAGGTGTGCCCTTGTGTGCCTCCATGCGATTGGGAAAGGGAGGGAGGGGTCACGTCGCCCTGTACACAGAGGTCAATGTGGGGGAAGGGGCATCAGCTTGCATCCCCCTTTCAACGAGATGAGGAAAGGAGGGGGGAAGGAGGGGAAAGGAGGTGGGAAAGGGAGGTGGTGTTCTAGACCCAGTGGCGGAAGCAAAATGTGCCTGCCACGTTAGCATATGTGGCATTACAGAATTGAGTAGGACACTCAGTCCTCTCCTCCCGCACCACTGTCCCCTCCTCCTCCCATCACCCACCCATCTCTGCTGCCCTCCCCATTTGCAAAAGAGGACAGCCCACATCCCCATCCCCTCCATCACATCCCACCCCCTTCATGTGCAGACAGGGTAAGTCCCCCCCTCCCCTGCATTGACCACCACCCTGCTCAAGCACAGAAAGGGGGCACACAATGGTGAGTCCCCCTTCTCCTCTTCCCCCACCACCACCCCTTCTCCCCATCTCCTTCACCCCCCCCCTGTTACGTTTCGGATTGATCGGCGCCTCGGGCCAGGAAGTGGACACTGACGCGTCGACTATGACATCGCCGTCAGCAGGATATCGTCATGGACTTGTAGATCAGTCAGCCGGGTAAGCTCCGGCACATGTGATTGTACGATAACGGATCGGATCTCGGATGACTCGTAGTGACTCATAACTAGGATAGCTGTACTAGGGTTCACGGTACTTACGCTATTGGCTAGTTAGTATCCAAGCGGCGCTTCAAAGCCCGCGCGTAACTGTATAAGTAGACTAGTGCGAAGACCAAGAACGGCATCTTGGTCTTCTTCAATACCACCACCATCTACTCGTCTATACTAAGAGGTTTTCCCTCTTAAGTGAGTGTCCGGCATATCCCCTTAGACCAGGGATCCCCGTGACTTACCTTTCGCCTGTCCCTTCGCGGATCAGTGGACTTCCCTGCCGACATCGCAGCATACCAAGTCTTCCTCTATCGCAACGATCGCGTGGCATCGCCTTATCACACCTTCTACATTCTCGACAGTACCTCTTGGGCCAACGCTAAGTATATTGATCGGATCCCGCCAGGAGTTCCTCAACTCGAAGATCTCCACGCATACTTCGGGCGTGACGAAAGTCTTCAACCACACCCCGCCTTCTACGCAGAAACCTTCGCCAACCGCAACTACCGACTTCTTAGGATTGCCACTCGACAAGAGGCCTAAGTCAGGCAAACGTCCGTGGTAGACGTTACACCCCCCCTGTTCCCCCTGTCTGTGCTGCCCACTTCACACAGAAGGGTGCGCACAAGGGCACCCACCCCCTCCCTCTCCCTCTCTCCCCAGCCCCTTCCTTTCCATTCACATGAAGGGGGCACCAAGGGTAAGTCCCTCCCCTCCTCTCCCCCCTATCCTGTGCTGACTGTTGCCCCATCTCCCCATTTCGCACTGAAGGGATGCACATGAGGGCACCTGCCACCACCTTCTCCCTCTCCCCTTTACCCCTCCCTTCCCATTTGCATGGAAGGAGTGTGCACAATGGCATGCCACCACCATGTCGCCCCAGTCCCTCCCCTTTCCCCATGGTCGTGGAAAGGGGCACAAGGGCAAGCCGCCTCTCCCCATTGCCCCCTGGCCCCTCCCCTTCCCCCTTCAGCTGTGCTGCCCTGTACATGCAGGAAAGGGGCATGCAAGGGCATGCTGTTACAATCAACAAAGTGAACTCTTACTATACAGTTATGACCCCTTAGTAAGCAGTAATGAGTCATGGACAGTAGTATCAGTCAGCAAGTTGTGGTATCACATGTTAGATATCATGACTCATTCCAAGTAGTAGTTGTAATAGGGTTCGAGCTACTTACGCTACTAGTTGTCTTGGATTGGAGGGGAGCTTTAAAGCATCTCTGCAGATGTATAAGTAGGGTACACAGAAGACCAAGGCAGCCATCTTGGTCTTCTTCAATCACTACCTCTTTGACTCGCATTCTCGCCTCTCACTTGTCTCCCTTGAGCAAGTCGAACATCTCTTACTGCCCAGTGAACTTAGGAAGTGTCCTGGTGCAACGACACAGGTCATGTGACCTTGTGAACACCCTCTCGAAGTCTAAGTCAGACTCTACGCTGGTAGTGGCATAACATCAAGACCAAGATCTACCCACTGTGGTGTTCACAACCTGAGAACAGTGGACCAACTTTCAACCATACACCCTCGAACGAAGAGGAGACTGCAATGTACCCACACAATTTCTAGGAGCAGCCCATTGGAGAGAATATCAAGGAGACACCGGATACTTCGTAGACTTCATGTCGGGACCCACCCGATACCAACCAGTTGAGTTCAACTTCGATCACGTCTGTTGGGTAGAAATTACGTGGAACCCAATCGACAATAGGTGGGACGCCGTAAGACCAGCTGGGCGAAACTACAACTGCGACACCAACGCATGAGAATTACCCACAAGAGAACAGTGGGGACATATAGACGGACAACCAGAACTCAGCACATCAGAACCAAGAACCCCAGCACCATCAGAAACAAGTGAAGGGGAAACCACCGACCACGAAAACGACGAATCTGAAGAAAAATCCAGAGAAGCGGCCCAAATCATCCAGACAGCTGAGTCCCTTCATTTAAACAAACCCGAAACCATCCAGATATATTCCCCAGCAACCGCCATGGCCACTACCACTGTCACCAAAACACGAGAAGAAGCAATAGCTGTCATGGACACGTATATTATTTTCCTATTTTTCTGTATTTATACGGAATTATTAGAGGAAGATATAAAGGGCCAAAGTATGAGACTTTGTCAGTCACGTGCTGCCACCATGTGCACCCTTAAGCACGTGACCCTGGGATAGTTGCACCCTTAACGGACAACCTAATCCGGTCACACTTCCACTTATGTACGGACTCACATGATTGGTAGATAAGGAAGGAACCTTCTAGATAATTCTAGACCACACTTAGTAGTTTACGCTTATGCACTGTATTAGGTTTTACTCAGCAAGATAAGGCATCGCGTCAGTGCTATGACAAGTGCATCAGTCAGCACAATAGATAGCACTATTAATAGACATGACGCGTCAGCCTCTGAGTCATGGAGTCTTACTGTACACTCAGTAATAGTGTTCAGACTCAGTCTGAAGCTCAGCACATGTAGCGTATATAAACCCCTCTGTAGCGTCCTGAGTGGAACCAACTTGTCCTCTTGGTTCTCCACTCAGGTGTGCATTCCTTTGTACTCCTTACTCTGCTCAATCTAACTTGTCCTCTTGGTTCTCCACTCAGTGTACCACAGCGTGATCATTGACCTCTTGAGTTCTTGAATAAAGACTCTAAGCAGACTGTCCACTCCACCGTGACTGTGTGTTAGCGCGTGATTTATCTCCACGCCAAGCTTGGGTGTGCTCACCAGACGGTTCACTTTTAGTTCGCACTTGAGCTTGACGTAGCGAGGTGTCATACCACTACATTAGGATAAGTTCTCCTTCACTCTCCTGAGCTCCACGCTCACCAGTTTCTATCACTCTTTCCTCTAGGTGGCTGACGACCATCAGTCCCTTGTGTTATCTACCTTGCTCTTTGCCTGGGGAAGTCCATAAGCAGAATCTGTGCATTGGTGGTACAACTGTAGTGTCCGTAAAACTGGCATACATTGTGCTTGCCTTTATTGGGTCTATCTGGTCATCAGTAGACACCTCTGGGTACTGGCTGCAGAACTGGTCACCATGCCAGAGAAGCTGCAGTTAGACGTTGAGCCAGCCAGGCCTAGCCTGCGACAGCTGTACGCGTACCAACCAGAAAAGTTTGAGAGCGCTTTGGCGTGAGAGGCAGCCAACAGGTCGAGAAGACTGAGGCAGACAGCCTTGTAGCTCTACACATCCCCCTACATCATTCCTGAAGTGTCCCTTTATCGCTGCAGCCTCGCGCAGTGTGAAACACCACTGTGTATTGGTCTCGCTTGATAGGGCATTCCAATCACCTTCGAGTTAGCATTGTGCACTTGTCGTATCACGTCGTCTAAATCCACCCCCATTCATTTCCAAACTGCCTCACATATTTGCGAACGTCCGCACTCATCTTCGTCGTCTCTTTAGGAGGAGACAAGCTTCTATCACACCACCCCAGACACAAGCCTCTGCTTCGGCATCGCTTCACATGCACCAGGACAACCAGTCTGAACAAGACTGGATCCCATCACCAGTGTACGCCTCACCTTCACCCACTATCTCCGCGGAATCTTTCCACTCCGCCCACTCCTCCTCCCAAGAAACACTCGCCCAGTCAGGTGAAAGCTTCATCGACGAAGATGGTGTCAATCTTCAAATCCAAGTCTTCCAGTTAGAAGCACTTCCCACGCAACCTCGCCGAACAGTACGTTCAGGTGATATACCATGACCCTCGGTTTTCACACACCCTTCTCGAGCTCTACAGCATCGAAGGCATTGTACACGGAACCACCTTCACTGTCCCTCAACTCGTTAGGTTCGCCGCAGATTTAATCCCGAACCTCTCTCCTCCCCCATCCGAACGTGGCTCCCAAGAAAGGGAAACAGACAGCTCGTCTAGCACAAGCTCAGTATCCCAAAGGAGCTCGCTCGAAATTCGCCCTCCCTCCTCCTACTAAAGCCGAGAAGGAGTTCATATCTCGTGTCCAAGACTGGGACGAGATCTCGCCAGACGAACAACTACTTCTACTAGAAGACTTTCGTTGGGCACAGGAAAAGCACGAACAGGAAGAGAGACAGAAAGAGTTAGATAAAATGTCACAACCGAGTGGAAGCACCCTCCCCCCTGCCGCACCACCAATGCCGGCGCCCCCTCCCACAGTCCAGGATTGCCTGGACCTCATCAACCACCTAGGCATCGCTGTCAGCAACCTTGTGCAACAAGTCACAGCATTGACAGCGCAGGTAGCCTCAGCAACCTGCCACTCGCCCAGGAAATGGAAAAAACAAGGAAATAGTGGCCCGCCCCAAAGCCTGGGATGGGAAAGGCTCCTCATCGGATGCCCGTCATTTCCTTGCCGCCTTCCATAACTGGGCAGGATCACTCGGGGAAGCTATGAATACTTGGCACGCGGCAGACAGCAAGTGGTATGCAGATGAACACAGATGGATTGCTGCAGCCCTCAATCTGATGGAAGGAGACGCCAAGACCTGGGCACTCCCATACCTAGAGTTAGCCAACAAGGGGACCATCCCCTTCAGCGGAAATTGGTCTGACTTTGTTAAGGAGTTTAACTGCAGGTTCAGCCCCCTGGACGTCGAAGACATAGCTTGGGAGGAGCTAAAGAAAACAAGACAAGGAAAAAAGACGGTAGCCAAATACGCATCAGTATTCGAGCAGTATTCCAGACAAACCGGGTGGTCTCTCATCGACCTCCGCACCCGCTTCTACAATGGCCTCACAGACGAGATCAAGGACCTCCTTGCCATCACCGATAAGCCCCACAACACCTACGACGAGCTCAAGCAGAGCATGCAAGTCATCAATCAAGACTGTGCCAACGCCAGAGCGAGAAGAAAGGAAAATCTTCATCGTCACCACCCAACACAGCCTCCGACCCCAACGCCATGCAAGTCGATGCTACGCGTCAGCAAGGCAACAAAGGGAAAGAGGAGATCTTTAAAACTCAGGGCGAGTATCAAGTATGGATGAGAGGGAGATGTTACGGGTGTGGATCGAAAGAACACACAAAAAAGGATGGAAACCACGAGCGCAATGTATGCAACTGGTGTCAAAGAGTAGGACACCGCACAAACGTCTGTCAGAACAAACGAATGGGGAAACCAGCTAAAGCGAAAGCTGCAGCAACAACGGAATCCCCTAGTCCACCATCCTCGTCCAATACTGTAGCAGCCGCTGCCACAAGTAGTTCCCCCGCCCAGACGTCCCAGGCAGACGTGGCGAAGTTGTTGGGAATGTTGGAAAAGCAGCAGGAACAGCTGGATGCATTCAAAGCGGCTTTTTAGATCAGGGGTCGCGTATAGCTGCGACTGGCCCCTCTACAGTAGATGACTCGGCTTCATGTAGTTGTAATATATGCTTACACTCTCGCCTCATTTCGGACTCACCTTCTGTAATTCATACTCACCAGATTTCTGCCTGTAAGATAGATAGTAGTGTTAGCTCAATTTCTTGTTTTCATGATCCTATTACATCTACATCTGCCTCGGAGATGAACAATAGTAGTGTTCCTTTTGCTCCACCTTCTTCAGAAGCAATGCTGCACATGATGATTTCTGATGCAGCACTGTCTTCTACTATTATTCCCGAAACAAAAGATAAAAAATCGCATTTTCATATTTCTGTGTATTTAAAAGGACGTCATCGTACTGTAAAAGTAGCAGCAATGGTAGACTCTGGGGCAACTTCATTGTTCCTAGACAAGAAGTACACTGACCACCACAAGATGTTGCAGGTTCCCCTTGCGAGCCCCATTACCCTATATAACATAGATGGGACTCTCAACAAGGCCGGTAGTATCACCCATAAAGTCAGACTTACTCTGAAAGTCGGCCCAAGTGAAGAAAGTTATGACTTCCTTGTCACTTCGCTAGGCCCAGAGAACGTCATTTTGGGACTACCTTGGCTCAGACAACGGAACCCGCAAATAAACTGGCAGGAAGGCACCATGCGCCTCAACTCAACCGCTGAAATAGTGCAACCAGAGTTGGAGGTAGAGGTGACGCGCATAATGGCAAACCGAATGGAACGCCGCCGTCTCCTTGCGGAGAAAGTGCTAGACACGGTCCAAGACAAAGTTTTCTGTTTGGCAGGTTTCACATATTCTCAGCAGATCGCCGAGAAACAGCCTCTAAACCAAAGAAAACCTTCAAAGAAATGGTACCAAAGCACTATAGAGACTTCGCAAAAGTATTCTCTGAGGAGGAATCCCAGAGGCTCCCCAAGCATCAACCATGGGATCATGCCATAGACCTCGAACCAGACACAGTAAAACACTGGAAGGTCAAAACATATCCTATGTCCCCAAACGAGCAAGTGGAACTCGATAAATTCCTGCAAGAGCACATCTCTAAAGGATACCTGGTCCCATCAAAGTCACCGATGGCTTCACCAGTGTTCTTCATCAAAAAGAAAGATGGAAAACTCTGTCTAGTGCAGGACTATCAACGCCTTAATAAAATCACTATTAAGAACCGCTATCCACTTCCACTCGCCACAGACATAATCAACTGGTTGAAGGGAGCCAAGGTATTCACTAAATTTGATGTGAGATGGGGCTACCACAATATTCGAATCCGAGCTGGAGATGAATGGAAAGGTGCTATCGTCACCAATCGTGGACTATATGAACCAAAGGTTATGTACTTTGGCATGACCAACAGTCCCACCACTTTCCAAGCCCTCGTAAACACCGTCTTTGCCGATCTGATCGCATCAGGAGAAGTCGCAGTATACATGGATGACATTCTCATCTATAGCGACTCTCTGGAACACCACCGCAAAATTGTACGTGAGGTGTTAAGGAGACTAGAGGAATACGACCTCTATCTCAAACCAGAGAAATGCGAGTTTGAAAGGGAAGAAATGGAATACCTAGGGATGATTATCCATCCCAGAGAAGTGCAGATGGACCCTGGCAAGGTCACTGCAGTAAGGGAGTGGCCTACACCCAAAACGCTAAAAGAAGTCAGAGCGTTTATCGGGTTCGCCAACTTCTATCGTCGATTCATCAAGGACTTCGCGGCTATCGCCCGACCCTTGCATGACCTTACGAAGAAGGATACTCCATGGCAATGGCATTCTGAACAGCAGAAGGCATTCGACCGCTTAAAAGAGAGCTTCATACAAGAACCTGTTCTTAAGGTGTACGACCCGCAGCTCCCTACAAGGGTCGAAACCGACACTTCAGGATTTGCTACTGGTGGTATACTCACTCAGAAGTACCCAGACGGACTCTGGCACCCAATTGCATATCGCTCACAGTCAATGAGCAAAGAAGAATGCAATTATGAGATCTACAACCGTGAAATGCTTGGCTTAATTCGCGCCTTAGAGGACTGGAGACACTTCCTCAAAGGCATATCCTTTGAAGTGATCACCAACCATAAGAATATGGAATGGTGGGCAAGCATGAAAGACTTAAACCATCGACAGGCCCACTGGGCCCTATATTTAAGTCGCTTCACCTTCAAGATCACTTACAAGAAAGGAGACTCCATGCAAGCCGATGCATTGAGTAGATTCTCAACAGATCACGTCAGAGACAGTGAGGACAACCGCCAGGTTCAGGTGTTACAACCCAAGCATTTCCTCAATGCCGCCCAAGCACACTTCCACCCAGAAGTGGACTCCCTAGGGAATCACATAAGACTTGCATCCATTTGAGAAGCAGAAGTTATAGAGGGTCTTAAAAGCCTACAAAAGACTGCTCCAAAAGCTCTCATGGACGGAGTCGCGATGTGGGAAGAAGATGACAGCCTAGTTTACCATCGAGGGAAACTATACATTCCCAACGACCGGACACTACGATGAGATGTGGTTATGTCATGCCACGACTCTGTCACCACCAGTCACCCTGGTAAAAATGGCACTATCGAGCTAGTCAGTTGCTACTATTGGTGGCCTCGCATGGCAGGCTTCATTAGCTCATACGTAGAAGGATGCGATCGATGCCAACGTTACGACAAAGATCTGCACCCCAAGGCTATCATCCAGCTGCAAGAAATACCTGAGGGACCATGGCAGATAGTCGGAGTCGATTTAATCGGCCCCCTGCCCATGTCACGTGGAAAGTTTCACGATCCAAGAGGTGGGCTCACGTCCACGATGCTACCACTTTGTCGTAAAGGGGACTTTCTGGGTGAACACGCAGGGCCTGGGCTCGATACCAGGTTGCGTACTATGGGGAGGGGCTCTATACCCTCGGGGACACGCTTGAGTCACCAAGCGGAGTGTCGTCTATTACTAGCTAGACAAAGCCTTCTTGAGCCACCAAGAGAAGTGCTGCCAATATAGCTTGGCAGAGCCTAAATGTAAGACTGCTTGTCCTTCAGCAAAGGGCAAGAGAATGGAACTATATTGCACAACGAGAGACAAGACTAGAACAGAGAATACAGACAGTACTACAGGCTTCTTAAATATCTTTACAGAAAACCCATTTCTCTGTGCTTTTCTACTATTTTCTAGGGACGCGTAAGCGAGGTAGACTGCGCATGTCAGTCTGTCGTGACAATTGCGCGATTCATGTGCAGTCGAGATTCTTCGAAGGGAAACGAGAAGCAGAACTTGAAACACTAGAAGTCGAGTCTGAAACGTGAGACAACAATTGAGAAACCGAGAATTCTCTGAGGCTTTTCTTATCGATGGCACAATCAGGTGGATCGTGACAGAAAGGATATGATCCTTAACATAGTGGATCATTATACTGAAACAGATCCATCTATTTCCAGTGACCTCTCAAATCACGGCTGATGGGGTAGCATCCATTTACTTCGAGCAAGTCTTCCCCTTGCATGGAATCCCCAAGAAGATCATCAGTGATAGGGGACCGCAGTTTGCTGCAAGGAGCATGCGAGCACTCTATAAGCGACTTGGGATAGACACAGGTCTCACAACAGCCTATCACCCTCAAGCTAATGGACAGGTAGAGCGCAAAAATCAAGAAGTAGAAGTCTACTTGCACTTGTTCATCAGTAAAGGCAGGACGATTGGGCAGACCTGCTCCCTACAGCGGAATTCGTAGTCAACAGCAGACTCAACTCAGCCATGGGACACACCCCCTTTGAGCTGCTATATGGCTATACGCCAGACTTCACCATTCCTGCTGGTAGACCTACCGGTATCCCAATGCTTGATAAGCGTCTACAACACCTAGTTTCCACAAGAAGGGACGCAGAGGCAGCTCTACACCTAAGTAAAAGGCGAATGCAGACAGACGTTGAACAGAGACACAAGCCATACGTCTTCAACGTTGGGGATAAAGTCTGGCTGCAAGCTAAGCAGATAAAGATACACCAGCAGTCGTCCAAACTGGGCCCCAAGCAATTAGGTCCATTTGAAGTCACTGAAGTCAAAAGTGATGTCGACTATAAGCTTGCACTCCCCCCTGCATTATGGATCCATGATGTATTTCATGTAGACCGCCTCTCCCCTTACAAAGGAAACGAAGTTAACGGGCTTACGCCACCACCACCAGACCCGATCACAGTTGAAGGGGAAGAAGAGTATGAAGTTGACCACATAAGAGACTCCAAACTCTTTGGTCATACTCTTAAGTACCTAGTTTGCTGGAAGGGCTACAGTGAAGGTGAGGACACTTGGGAACCAGCCAAGAATCTAGCACACGCCCCGGATAAAGTCAAGGAGTTTCACTCTTCTAACCTGGGCGCACCTAGAAAAATAGCTGCTCTCATTTATGTGTCCTTGCCTTGGCAAGCGTCTCACATGTACACAGAGGCCAACGCGGACGTCGACCCTTAAGAAGGGGGGTGATGTCATGGACGTGTATATTATTTTCCTATTTTTCTGTATTTATACGGAATTATTAGAGGAAGATATAAAGGGCCAAAGTATGAGACTTCGTCAGTCATGTGCTGCCACCACGTGCACCCTTAAGCACGTGACCCTGGGATAGTTGCACCCTTAATGGACAACCTAATCCAGTCACACTTCCACTTACGTACAGACTCACACGATTGGTAGATAAGGAAGGAACCTTCTAGATAGTTCTAGACCACGCTTAGTAGTTTACACTTACGCACTGTATTAGGTTTTACTCAGCAAGATAAGGCATCACATCAGTGCTATGACAAGTGCATCAGTCAGCACAATAGATAGCGCTATTAATAGACACGACACGTCAGCCTCTGAGTCATGGAGTCTTACTGTACACTCAGTAATAGTGTTCAGACTCAGTCTGAAGCTCAGCACATGTAGCGTATATAACTCCTCTGTAGCGTCCTGAGTGGAACCAACTTGTCCTCTTGGTTCTCCACTCAGGTGCGCATTCCTTTGTACTCCTTACTCTGCTCAATCTAACTTGTCCTCTTGGTTCTCCACTCAGTGTACCACAGCGTGATCATTGACCTCTTGAGTTCTTGAATAAAGACTCTAAGCAGACTGTCCACTCCACCGTGACTGTGCGTTAGTGCGTGATTTATCTCCGCGCCAAGCTTGGGTGTGCTCACCAGACGGTTCACTTTTAGTTCGCACTTGAGCTTGACGTAGCGAGGTGTCATACCGCTACAATAGCCATTGAAGAAGCTAGAAGAATAGCTGAGGAAGCAGAATCCTACCTGCAACCCATCAACCCAGCAATGGGCCATCGAATGACAGCCAACGACACTGCCATATTCCGAGCAGTAGGCCCCGACCAACCAGATCCACCTCCTGGGAAGAGGAGGACCACTGTCACGAACCTGTAAACTTGGGTCGTGACTCGAGCGTCTAAGACCGGTCCGCACCGGCCCGGTCTTATGTAATCAATTTCCTAAAGGGGAAATCCGAAGTCGGAGTTCCAAATACGTACTCCGACGGTCACGTGACCGGTCACGTGATTATCCTATGTTTATCAAGTCACCTGACGACTGAAAGTCGTACCACTCTTTGGATTAATCCTATTGGACTGTGGAGCAGTCACACCACTATGGCGCAATCTTGCGCAATCGACTGCGGAGCAGTCGTACGATATCTACGATTATTCTGATTGGTTGATATACTTAGAACCCTTCCCGAACCTTCCATTGCGCAGCACCTGTGGGAAGTAGTAAGCCTCCCCTAAAGTACGCACAGACCATGTACCCAGGTATATAAGCTAGAGCAATAGAACGGACAGTCCCTCAGACTGTCCACTTGTGACTCCCACTTGGATAACATCCTAGCGCCTTTCTTCGCTATCTATCATAGCTTGGATTCGCAACCTCCTCGTTATCCTCGTTCTAGCCAAGTTTCTCCAAGTTTTCCCCGACGTCTTCATCGTTCCTCGCGTTCCTCATCAGCCAAGTGTCTTGCAAGAACACTCTGAGTGAGTGTTCATCACAACCACCACCACAAAGACCATTCGGAGGAGCACCAGGAGACTTCGGAGGAGGACCACCAAGAGGTGGACCCCCAGAAGGGAACCCATTTGGACCACCCCCACCAGGAGGCAGACCACCAGGAGCAGGAGCAGGAGCAGGAGTACGAGGACCCGATAAATTAAGTGGCAAACCTCCTACCGTATTCAAAGGAGACCGTGCTGACTATGAATCCTTCCTCACGCAATGGCACCTATACTGGGGACTCAACAGTGATGCACCTGTGATGCGCAATGTCTACCAACACTGTCTCCTATTTCTAGGGTATGTCAAAGGACTGCTAGTCAGTGGATGGACATTGGGGTTCCTCCAGTGGCTGAACAATGAACTACGGCGAGGGATAGATTGCTATGACGAATATCTCTGGAACACCCTAACAGCTGGATTCGCAGACAGATTCTCCAACGTACTGGAACAAGAACAGACACAAGCAACCTTGGCCAAAGGACTCAAAATGGTCAGAGATGACATTGATACGTACGTCACTACGTTCGAGCAGCTAGCAAGAAAAGCTGACTACCGCCTCAACGACTGGCAAACAATTGACCGATTCACTGCGGGCCTTCCAGGCAAGCTATTCTTGAAAGTATATGAGCTCAACAACCCCACAACCTTTGACGAGTGGAAAGAAGCCACCATGAAGTGACAGAAGCAATACATTCACCTGCGCACCAGGTTGAACCTGTCCTCACCAACCAAAACCATGCCCCAGCACCCCCAACGACAAGGACTGGGATTCGGAGCACCATGGAACCTGCCATGCAACCCTCCACCTCGTTACGACCCAAATGCCATGGACACATCAGCAGACCGCTCCTGAGCACGACTCGCAGGAGCAGAGGACATATTGCAAAGGCAACGACCCCCGCTCCCACCAAGGTACGGGCAGGGAAGGTGAGAAGGTCCTTGATGTGACATGAGGGAAGTCATCTGTTACAACTGTAACCTACCAGGTCACTTCTCACGAGATTGTACAAGACCCCGTAGGCAATTACAGCAAGGACAAAACCCGGTCACCAGCATCCAAGGTACAGACACATACCAAGAACCTGAATCGTCACTGAGAGCCGCACAAGCTCCAAACCCCCAACAAACGGCACGAGAATGGTTGGAAGGAGTAAGGGGAGCAAGTGACAAAGTAAAAGACCTCATATTCCAAGATTTATGGAATCAGGAGGGTTTTTGAGATGCCTGAACCCATCGGCCTGGGTGAGGGCAACAAATTGTAACTCGGTAATCATGACTTGCTTCTGGTCTCTTAGAATTCCAGTTTCAATTCGCACGCGTTACTCAATGGCTGACATAAAAGGGCTTGTAGATTCAGGAGCCACTGACAATTTCATACGACCAGCGTTTGCCAAACGCATGGGCCTAGGGCTACAAATCCTAGAGAAACCCAAAAAAATATACAATATAGACAACACGGAAAACAAAGCTGGGTTAATCACGCACTTCATAGACCTAGACGTACAGACCAAAGGCATCCACAGAAACATTCGTTTCCTGGTCACGGACATTGGCGCCGAAGATCTAGTGCTAGGATATCCATGGCTCGCAGCATACGAACCCATGATCAGCTGGAGACACACCACCATACATGAAAGCGCACTACCCATAGTCCTGCGGTCAATAGACCCCACCATGGATCGCACTGTCCTTGCAGCAGCTATCACGCCCAACAAAGTGGAAGAGATCATACAAGAACTAGAAGAAGAATGCCAAATACGAACAACGGCCATGGAACTAGCGATCACAGCCCATCAACCACCTGAGGAAGTCGAAATACCAGCACCGTATCAACGATTCACCAAACTCTTCAGCGAAGAGGCGTCACATTGATTCCCACCTTCGCAACCCTACAATCACGCCATTGACCTTAAACCCAGAGCACCCACCATCATAGACTGCAAAGTCTACCCCATGAGTCAAGAAGAGGACGGGCAACTGAAAATATGGCTAGAAGAACAACTGAAATTAGGCTACATTCAACCATCCAAATCCCCATATGCCTCATCCTTCTTCTTCATCAAAAAGAAAGATGGAAAGCTGCAACCAGTACAAGACTACCAGAAGATCAACACCTACACCGTACGTAACCAGTACCCACTACCACTTATGGCCGAACTCATTAACAACCTCGGCAATGGACGCATCATCACCAAACTCGACATCCGCTGGGGATACAACAATGTACATATCAAAGAAGGTGACGAGTACAAAGTGGCGTTCAAGACGAAATATGGACTCTTCGAACCCTTTGTCATGTACTTCGGACTCACGAACTCACCAGCCACCTTTCAGCACATGATGAACAACATACTAGGCGACACGATCCGAGTCTTTGCAGCGATGGGCACAATCATCCGTGTCTACATGGACGACATTGGCATCGCAACACTAGAACACGCCGGCCTCCAAGCACACATCGATGCCATATGCGCAGTCCTCCAAGTCACAATGGACCACGACCTCTACTTTAAACCGTCCAAATGCATATTCCACCAACCATGCATGGATTACCTGGGGGTCATCCTTGAAAAGGGGGTGACACATATGGACCCAGTAAAAATTGCAGGCATCCGCGACTGGCCATGACCCACCAAAGTATGTGACATCTGCTCATTCCTAGGCTTCTGCAATTTTTACTGCCTCTTCATCTGGGGCTTCGCAACACATGCACGAGCCCTTAACAAACTCACGTGCAAAGACACAGAGTGGACCTGGGGACAGAACGAGGAGACTGCTTTCCAAAAGCTCAAAGACCTTGTCACGTCTGAACCAGTACTGGCACACCCCACACTGACCAACCAATTCAAATTAGAAGTAGACGCATCAGGCTACGCAGTAGGAGCCGTCTTACTCCAGAAGAAAACTGATGGAAAGCGACACCCGCTAGGCTACTACTCGGCCACACTCAGCGAGGCAGAGCACAACTACAACATCTATGACCTCGAACTCTTAGCCATAGTAAAAGCCCTAAGACACTGGCAACCATTCCTTGCAGGATCACCACACAAAATCAAGATCTTCTCTGACCACCTCAACCTCACTCACTGGAAAACCCCCCAAAAGATAAGTTGTAGAGTCGCCCGAGAGGTACTCAAACTCATGGAATATGACTTCGAAATCCACCACATCAAGGGAACAAGCAACGGCAGAGCAGACGCCCTCTCTTGATGACCAGACTACGACCAAGGGGAATGAGACAATGAAGGAGTCACCATCCTACTGGAAACTGTATTTGTACGCACGGTAACGATACAACCACCAGAAGACTGCACACAAGACGAAGATCAGATACAACGCTGGATGGACCCACATAAACTAAAGAAGGTCGATGGAACATGGTATTAACAAGGAGCCAAAGTCGTCACCAGAGACCGAGACACGATTCGTACCATCATCCAAAACCACCACGACCCCCCGACATACAGACACCCAGGCATCAAACGGACGGCCCGAATCATCGAACGACACTAATGGTGGCCCAACATGATTGCCCACATAACCAAGTATGTCAAAGGATGCGCCGAATGCCAACGTCACAAGGTCAACAATCGACCCACGAAAGCACTGTTGGTACCCATCACCCCAAAACCAGATGCCAACCCATTTGAAGTCATAGCCTTAGACTTCATCACCAAACTTCCCACATCCCAAGGGTATGATTCCATCCTCACCGTCACAGATCACGATTGCACCAAAGCATCAATATTCATCCCGTGCAATGAAGAAATCATGGCAGAAGGAGTGGCAGTATTGTACGCAACACACATATTCCGAAGGTTCGGATTACCAGCCAAAATTATCAGTGACCGAGACCCCCAGTTTGTGTCCAAATTTATGCGCGAACTATGCCATATCCTGGGAATCCACCAAAATATATCCATGGCCTACCACCCCCGAACAGATGGACAATCGGAACGAACCAATCAATGGCTAGAACAATATCTAAGGTTTTGGGTGAATGAGCAACAAGATAACTGGGCGCACTTCCTCCCCATGGCGGAATTCGCACATAACAGCTGGCCCCACGAAACAATGCGGAAGTCCCCTTTCACCCTAATGATGGGATATGACCCGTGCACTGATTGGGCCGATAAGCCATCACCAATACCACAGGTACTCATGCACCTACACCAGTTCCGAGAGGCACGGAAGGACGCCCAAGACTTGATCAAAAGGCCCAGATGCTATGGGTGAAACACCGAAAGACTCCGCAATATCAAATAGGAGATCAAGTATGGTTAGAAGGGCACCATCTACGAACCAATCAACCCACCACCAAACTCACAGCACGAAGGCACGGACCATTCAAAATCACAAGAATACTATCTCCGGTCAACTACCAATTGGAACTTCCCACGCAGTGGAGTATCCATCCGGTGTTTCACACAGATCTACTCACCCCTTATCAAGAAACACTCATGCACAGAGAAAATTTCCAGCGCCCACCACCAGATCTAGTAGATGGTGAAGAGGAGTACGAGGTGGAACACGTTCTAGACCACTGACAATTCGGCCGGAGCAAGAAATTGCAATACCTCATGAAATGGAAGGGCTACCCAGACTCAGAGAATCAGTGGGTCGACAAAAATGACATATTTGCTGATCAAGCAATAGCAGAGTATGAATGGAGTTCAAATGCCAGAAGGACACATATAAACCGAGGAAATAGTATGACTTACTTATCACTTCCTCACACTGGATTCCTCACACAGTCCACAATGTCACTTCCTGCTACCTCCTCTTCCACTGCTCTCACTCCCCGCCTCATCAACAGCCTCACCTGACAAGAGCTCCACGAGGCCCTCAACCATGCTCAATCGATCATCGACCTTGAAGACCCTGACCAGCCTGCCACCTACTGGCTTACCGATGGCTGGGGGCAGCGGCTGTGCACCGCACTGTACACCGAAGCCAAAATTACTCGGCTTCGTGAAGCTCTCGGAGGGGACAAAGTCCCTCACCTCAACCTATCGCCACCTGCATTGAGGAAGGAGAAGAACGCAGCCACACTACGATGGGAGGAGTGGATGAAAACTCGGTCGTGGAAGGAACCCACGGAGAGCTGGCGACAACGGCAATTGGCAGCTGTGGCTGGACGGAGAGTGTGCATCCTTATCCGACGCTGACAGCACACCAAGATGCTGAGCGGGCTGTTTACAAAGCCGTTGAGGGGGCATTGAAGGAGTGGTACCCAGCTGAGCAGCCCTACCTAATCACAGCCACCGACACTGACAACCCCCGTGAGACCCCGTATGCATGCGACACGATGGGACACCCACTGTACCACACCAGAGTAGTCATCAACACAGAGGCTGCACCCATGCCTGCGGTTCGCCTTCGCTACCTCAGAGGCACCACATGCAACGTGCCTCATGGATACAAACACAATCAGGGGGACGACTTCATCCACTACCCCATCACCGACACTCATGTCACAATCCAGCGATCGTGCCATCGATTATCTCTGATAATCAGTTTTGGACTATTCTCGGCTTCTCAATTCTCGTCTCCTGTTTCAAGTTCTGCTTCTTGTTCTGTTTGAAGATTCTCAAATGCGCATAGATCACGCAATCGTCACAACAGACTGATGTGCTCGATCTATATTTAGTTCACCACTTATGCATCCCAGAAAATAGTAGGAAAAGCACAGAAAAATGAATATCTTGTACTTGTATTTAAGGAGCCTGTAGTTCACCTGTATTCGTCGTTCTAGTCTTGTTCAATACAAGCTATTGCCACCACTTGTCCAGCTCTTGTCTACTGTCCTCTCTGCTTTACTGCTGCATCTGTATTGACTTGCAGAAGAGCCTGCTTACTGCTGCATCTGTCATTGACAGAAGAGCCCATCGATTGACTGTCACACCGGTGCGCTGACCTCAGCGTGACCCAGAAGTTGCCTCACGACTAAGTGGTATCGACGCAGTCGAGAGCCCACCTCTAGGATCGTGAAAGCTCAGGGAGTCACTTGTCAAGCCACCTTTGTCCAAGTCGTGGGGGGGCCCAACCCCCTTGTACTGGGGCTCGTGGACAACAGTGACAAAGTCTACAATCGCCCCCTCTACACCGAGCCACAAGTCCACAAAGCCGGCAAACCCCACTACTCCCCCGAAGATATGTACGCCTTCGTTGGCGGTCACAGCAACCAGCACCGGGTGGACAGGGCGGTGAACGAGTTGAGGGACATAGGGTTAAAAGCTGAGTTGACCCGCTACTGCGCCTACAAACACGAGGCTGAGAGGATGGAACAGCACCTCCATGCCCTCACTCAGGCACTTGGGGGGGTGCAAGGCAAACTCACACAGTGCAAGTTTAGGTTGGAGATGGCCAACATTTTGGATAGGATTACAGAGAGGCAGGAAGCCTGGGTAGGGGGGATCGGCCCCACTCGGTGCCGTGGACGTCGCAGCTGAAAAGGGGGTGATGTTACAATCGACAAAGTGAACTCTTACTATATGGTTATGACCCCTTAGTAAGCAGTAATGAGTCATGGACAGTAGTATCAGTCAGCAAGTTGTGGTATCACATGTTAGATATCATGACTCATTCCAAGTAGTAGTTGTAATAGGGTTCAAGCCACTTATGCTACTAGTCGTCTCGGATTGGAGGGGAGCTTTAAAGCATCTCCACAGATGTATAAGTAGGGTACACAGAAGACCAAGGCAGCCATCTTGGTCTTCTTGTTGAAGCGCAGAACTAACAAGCGAAGCGTTAATAGCAATAAGCTAGTAAGGACAAGTTAACTTCAGAGGTGAAGGGAACTCTGTTACAACTGCATACCTAGTAAGGACAAGTTACTATAAAGGAACGCCTTATGAGTAAAGGTATGGTAGGAGAGGTAAAGAGAAAGGGAACTTACACTTCAGAGGTGAAGGGAACTCTGAAGTGTAGAGGCGAAAACAGCAGTCCTTATATACAGGACGCTTAGCTAAGAATGGTCTGTGCGCACAGGTGATCCAAACACAATACAGGTGGTCTGTGCGCCAGAGGGAGAAATGCCATTGGAGGGCAGAGAACAATGGCTGCCTAAAGCAGACAATACCGGTATCTTAACAATAGAGAACAATAAGAGCCATATATGACTCTAACAATAAAGATAAACAAAAGCGGTCCATAAGAGTCCGGCCAAGTCCAAATTAGTCCGTAAGGGACAGATACCGTATTTAGTATATGGGATGACTCAATCATATCCCACGAGACATGTGACTTGAATCAGTCATGTCTCAACATCCCTCCATGATAGAGGCAGTCCATTTTTGTAGGTATAGGTGTTTTATATAGAACCCAGAGTCGTATAGAAGTTCGGGATTGAGGTTGAAATCTTTGTGCAGATAATGTTCAATCCGAAGCGGTTTTTACACCCACTTCGTGGTAGTCCTGTGATAGAGGACTACTTTCTGTACTGAGTTGGGACAAGGTCCAACTCCTTCAGAGTTCTAAGAAGGGTTTTTTATAGTTCTCATGGATTAGAGAACATGATGTGTTTTGTACTAGATTACAGAACAATGTGACGTCCTTGTTGATAAACCAAGGATCGACGACCATTGACTGTGTACAAGTTTTTCTTTTAACCCTTCTTACACCATTCCTAGATCAGTGACCATTTTGTCAAAGGGTTCTTTGGGCAGTGACTTAGTAAGTCCATCTGCAACCATTTCCCCTGTAGGAGTACGAATCAGGTCTATGACCTTATTTTCTACGTACTCCCTGACTACATGGTGTTTGATCAGGATATGTTTGGACCGCCTTCCAGTGACAGGGTTTAATGCTAAGTCTACAGCACCCTTGTTGTCACAGTGTAGGGGAATGGGGGAGGTGACCTCATACCCTAGTTCCCCTAGGAAGGTAGTGTACCACTGAGCTTGGTTAGAGGCCTCAGCGAGGCTCATGTACTCTGCTTCTGTGGTAGACTGGGCTATGGTTTTCTGCTTTCTGGTACACCATGAAATGGCTCCATTAGCAAGCAAGAAGACGTAGCCAGAGGTGGAGTGCTTTTCTTCCTGATCTCCCCAGGAAGAGTCGCAGTAGCCATGAAGGCCAGCTCCATTAGAGTCAGTCCCTCCAGCATAGCGTATCCTGTAGTCCTTTGTTGTGTTTAGGTAGGCTAGGACATACTTGGATAGGCGTAAATGCTGAGGTGAGGGATTGGAAGCAAATTGACTAAGGCGCGCAACAGCGAAGGATATATCAGGTCTGCTTCCTATCTGCGCATACAGCAGAGACCCAATTATCTGTTGATACTTCTTGATTTCAGAAGTAGAGGCCTGATCTTCGAATTTGATCAAGTGTGCCTCAGCGCCAGAGGGAAGAGGGGTATATACTGGGTTGGAATCTAGCATTCCAAAGCGCTCAATCACATCGCGGATGTAATCTGATTGGTTGATTTCCATAGTGCGGTTTGCACGATCTCTGGTGATGTTGACACCGAGATATGATTGGATTTCACCAAGGTCAGTCATCTCATATCGGTCTGATAGAGAGACTTTCAGATCATTGATCTTTGATAGAGAGCTTCCGAGTATAGTGATGTCATCTACATATAAGATCACAAATAATGTGTCACCCCCCTCTTGGAGATGATACACATATACTCCTGCATCAGAGTACGTCCGCGTAAAGCCTAGGTCACAAAGGACCCCATGGAATTGCACGTTCCATGCGCGGGAGGCTTGTTTTAGGCCATAAAGTGCCTTCTGTAACCGGCACACAAGGTGCTCGGAGCCAGCTGTGACGAAACCGACAGGTTGCTCCATATAAATTTCTTCCTCCAGTTCCCCATGAAGGAATGCCGATTTGACATCCATCTGGTGAATATGCCAGTCTTCAAGCGTAGCCAACGCAAGAAGGAGTCGTAAAGACTCAAAGCGGGCAACTGGGGAGAAAGTTTCGTCAAAGTCCACCCCCTCTAGTTGGGTGAACCCTTTTGCCACTAGCCTAGCACGAAAGCGTCCATCTGCTTTCTTCTTAAACACCCATTTGCATTTTACCACCTTCCTTCCAGCAGGGAGGGGTTCTAATCTCCAGACATCGAGCTTGTCGAGAGCATCCAGTTCATACTGGCATGCTTCAAGCCAATTGACAGCTTGTTCAGACTCCATAGCCTGCTTAAAGGTCTGAGGATCCCTATAGCCAGGTACCTCTGCCGCATTAAGTAGGTCCATCATTCCCAGTCTACTGCTTCCTTGCACGAATTCATCATCCTCTTGGAGATAGCGAGGATTCGTGAATCGTACCCTAGTGCTCCGCCTTGGTCGGGTAGGCGAAACCGGTTGAGTATTCCTCGGAGATCTGGGAGTAGATCTGGGAGGAGATACTTCCCTATTGAAATTAGGGGCCGGTATAGGAGCAACTACTGCAGCACGTCTTGTGGAGCGAGTGCGAGTGCGGGTGGGTGCAGTGTTTGTAGGAGGGGGGACTTGGGAAGGGGGAGTGTGATATATTGTCTGGTCTGCCGCAGCAGGTGAGGTGTTGGGGGGTGTGCTAGGCTGTTGTTGAGGTTCTGCGGGCACCTGAGTAGGTGGAAGTACAAAGACTGGTGTAGGTGCCGCAGGGGCAACAGCTGGTGTAGGCGGGCTAGGCACTACAAAGAAAATTTCTCTGCCGGCAGCGCCTCTTTCGAGTTCACCAGACACGGGAGGGGTGGGGGTTTGAGAGTGACGAGCCAGGTCACTCAGGGATGGGAAAGTGCTTTCGTCAAATGTAACATCTCGTGAAGAGACGAAGCACCGGCTATGTCTATCCCAGAGTTTGTAGCCCTTTGATAGGGGCTCATAGCCCACAAACACGGCTTCCTTTGCTTTAGGATCTAGTTTGCGCCGGTTGTGTTCGGGTACATGATAGTAGGCTTTGCAGCCAAATACTCTAAAGTAAGAGACATCCGGGACTGTACCATCCCAGAGCTCCAGCGGAGTTTTCCACTGATTAGAACGAGTGGGAGTGCGGTTGTAGATTTGAACAGCAGTTTGAACTGCTTGCTCCCAAAAGCCAAGGCTAAGGCCTGCATGATGAAGCATGCTAGTGCCTTTTTCCATAACCGTTCGGTTAAAACGCTCGGCTCTCCCGTTCTGTTGTGGAGAATGAGGCATTGTAAGAGTATGCTCAATTCCCGCTTCCAAAAGTATGCGCTTTAAGTCATTATTGACGTATTCGCCACCACGATCCGAGTGTAAGGTTTTGATGGGCTTGTTTAGTTGTTTTTCAGCCCATGCCTTATAATGTAGGAAGGCATCCTTAAACTGGTCCTTTGTTTTCATGAAGACGACTACTGCTGCTTTGGAGAAGTCGTCTATGAACGTGGCGAAGTACTTGTTTCCTTGTATTGATTGGCTCTGCATGGGGCCAACAAGGTCACTGTGGATGACTTCAAGGGGTTCTTGTGCGCGTTTTGAGGAAGGTGGAAAGGGTAGACGCGTTGATTTGCCAGTCTCACAGCCATGGCACAACTTATCGTCTACTGGTGAGTTATTTATATGGAGTCCTTTTACAGACTCCTGAGCATATCTTTTAAGCGCGTCTTTGGACATATGTCCCATGCGCTGATGCCAGACATCAAGGCTAGCAGATGCAGGTGCTCGGACTGAGTTCATATGTTGTCCGTCAAGCCAATATAGGCCTGAAGCCTTGTGTCCTTCCGCTATGGTCTCTCCATTGAATCTTATAGCAAAAGATGTTGAGTCGAAACTGATGATGGCGCCTTTTTGTGTTAGAGCAGGCGTGGACAGTATGCGTGAGTGTGTGTTGGGGAGGTGTAGCACATTTGATATTTTGAGGTCATAGCCTCTGTTGGTTTGGATTGTAACCGTACCAGTACCAACGCTCTTGAGCAGAGAGTTGTCACCTAGAAGCACTTCTACTCCTTCATGGGGTGTGTAGGAGTCGTAGTCTTCAAGGTGTGGAGTGAAATGTGCTGATGCTCCACTATCCATCATCCATCTTGATGCTATCTGAGTGTGGTTGGCACTCATCATGTAAAGGGAGACCTGAGGTACTTCATGTACCTCTTCTATTTTGCCAGAGCCATTAACTATAGTAAATAGGCGGCTCTTTGGTACAGGTATGCTATTGGCTGCAGCAAACCTGTTCCCTGGAAGTGAGTCCGGGGCTTCAGTCATTGTATTTTGGGCAGCTTTCCCACGTTGCCCAGCCCTCCCTTTCTTCGCATTCTCCTGGTCCCGTTTGAGTTTGTAGCAGTCTGGCTTTTTATGGCCAGACTTTTTGCAGTAGTGGCAGATTATGTCCGGGGACACAGAGCTGCCTGATGCCTGCGACGCATGATCGTGCGGAGGCGAATTTTTCTTGACGGGGGCTATCTTATTATAAGATGCCGGGGGACCAGCGATGCGTGATTCCTCATTGATGAACCTGTTAATTAGGTCCTGAGGTTGTAGGTTGGCAGGGGGGCCGGAGGCGAGGATGGTGCCTGCTATGGTGCTGTAGGAGGGGGGTAGCGCGTCTAACAATATGAAGGACATTTGCATGTCCGAGACGGGCATCCCTTGCTCCACAAGGGTGTTCCTCGCGTCCAGCATTTTCTGGAGTTGAGGTTGGAAGGGGCTACCTTCCTGAAGCTTGGTATTGGCCAAGCCCACCCATAAGTTGAAGGTGGCCATGGAGCCGACCTGACCATAGAGGTGATCTAAGTGGGAAAATTTGTCATGGACGGTTGGGAACACCGTCTCTGACACAATGCCAGATAGAACTTCTGATGTGACTGAGAGGTATAGGAGGCCAGTGATGACCTCTTCCTGCTTCTCCCACAGGGCCAAGATTGCCAACCCTTCATCTGTTGGCCCCGTAGGGGCACCAACAACTCCTGCTGCAGGGGCAGGGTGGTGTGGAACAAAGGCAGGTTGGGAGTGAGAGAGGTGCCTTTTCACCCCATTCATCAACATGAGCGACGTGAAGGTCGCTCCCCATGTTTGCCAGTTGGTCCCATCCAACTTGGAAAGGACGAGGGTTGGTGGGAAGGAGAGGTGGAAGGTGGGCGAAGCCATTTGAGATGTTTGTATATCTGGTTCCGAGGAGCAGTCAGAACCAGCCCAGATCTTGTTTAAGGAAAGTAGAGGTCCAGCCATAAGAGCGCTATAACTCCATAACACAGTAGAGTGTCATGCCTCAAGTTTGTGCGACTTGGAAGTATTATAGTAGTGGAATCATTTTTATGATGGCTGCCTTGTACTGTGATCTTCTGAGACCCTAGGAGGGCGAGTGGTCATGTCATACAGCTTTATCAGGGTCTAGCAAGAAGGGCTCATAGAAGCATTGTCCGGCGAAGGACGCTTCAAGGCCATCTCTAACCTTTAGGGCCAAGTAGACTGGGGCGACTAAGATGCACAGTAAAGGGTAGTACCCTAGAGAGGAGCCAACAGCGAATTCCAGAGACAATGATAGGGATCAACTCCCATAACAATTGTGACTGTCGTCTGTGGAGTCTCTAGAACAGACCATTAAGGGTCTTGGTACTAAGTAGCTAGACTAGTGATACGTGCCATGCAGCGAATCCTGCACAAAGGGAGCGAATACTTCTCCTGGCAGAGGTCTAGTCATAGCTACTGTGTAAATACCATTATAGTATAGTAGCGTTTCCTAGTTGTGTCAGAGGGAAGGACTTCTGGGTTTGACTATTAACCAGGCCTTCACACCCCTTAAAGTGACCCAGGTATTAACCGAGTATCACCCAACCATTAGAAAGGCCTATAGCCGCAAGGGTCTTCCCCTATTGGCCTATGAAAGCACTTCCGGACGAAGACCGGGTATAGAAAATATACTAGGATAGTGCGCACAGAGGAGTTTAAGGTCATAAAGACCTTTCACGAGAACCTCCTTAGGAGGCTAGCCAGAATGGCGCATGACGGAGTCATGATGGACGAGAAAGGATGTGTCGAAAAAATAGGGGATAGAGGATGCTCACTGAAGATGTGGAAGACGACAAAAAAGATGTAGTCGGCTGAGAGAGCAAGGTGACACAAGAGTAGATCTGTAGGTATAACGCAAGTTAGTTATTAGGCGTCAGGGCCCATAACCTGTTGAAGCGCAGAACTAACAAGTGAAGCGTTAATAGCAATAAGCCAGTAAGGACAAGTTAACTTCAGAGGTGAAGGGAACTCTGTTACAACTGCATACTTAGTAAGGACAAGTTACTATAAAGGAACGCCTTATGAGTAAAGGTATGGTAGGAGAGGTAAAGAGAAAGGGAACTTACACTTCAGAGGTGAAGGGAACTCTGAAGTGTAGAGGCGAAAACAGCAGTCCTTATATACAGGACGCTTAGCTAAGAATGGTCTGTGCGCACAGGTGATCCAAACACAATACAGGTGGTCTGTGCGCCAGAGGGAGAAATGCCATTGGAGGGCAGAGAACAATGGCTGCCTAAAGCAGACAATACCGGTATCTTAACAATAGAGAACAATAAGAGCCATATATGACTCTAACAATAAAGATAAACAAAAGCGGTCCATAAGAGTCCGGCCAAGTCCAAATTAGTCCGTAAGGGACAGATACCGTATTTAGTATATGGGATGACTCAATCATATCCCACGAGACATGTGACTTGAATCAGTCACGTCTCAACACTTCTTCAATCACTACCTCTTTGACTCGCATTCTCGCCTCTTGCTTGTCTCCCTTGAGCAAGTCGAACATCTCTTACTGCCCAGTGAACTTAGGAAGTGTCCTGGTGCAACGACGCAGGTCATGTGACCTTGTGAATGCCCTCTCGAAGTCTAAGTCAGACTCTACACTGGTAGTGGCGTAACACATGCGACACCCAGCCCCACCCTTCCCATTCACACAGAAGGGGCACACACAAGGGGCACAACACCCCCTTCCCCTTGGCCGTACCTCTCCATACACGCAGACATGGGGTATGTGAGGGCAAGTCACCCAATCCCATGGCGCCCCATTTGCACAGGAAGGGGCGCACAAGGCCACCTGCCTCCCTACGTGTCGCACAGCAGGGCCAGCGCCATCTCTGTGTGCCCACATTCACCGTGCCCACACCCTGCTTTCATGCACCATTGTATGGCTTAGACAAAAAATAGATGTAGACTAATTAGGTAATAAAAATATATTAAATGTTTTGTTAAGTTGTTTGAACATTAAAAAAACATATGAAGCTGACCAAGAACATGTGTACAATTAAGGAAATACGTTTTTATAAAAGGTGTCACGATTCGGATTGATCGGCGCCTCGGGCCAGGAAGTGGACACTGACGCGTCGACTATGGCATCGCCGTCAGCAGAATATCGTCATGGACTTGTAGGATCAGTCAGCCGGGTAAGCTCCGGCATATGTAACTGTACGATAACGGATCGGATCTCAAAATGACTCGTAGTGACTCATAACTAGGATAGCTGTACTAGGGTTCACGGTACTTACGCTATTGGCTAGTTAGTATTCAAGCGGCGCTTCAAAGCCCGCGCGTAACTGTATAAGTAGAACAGTGCGAAGACCAAGAACGGCATCTTGGTCTTCTTCCAATACCACTACCATCTACTCGTCTTTACTAAGAGGTCTCTCCCCCTCTTAAGTGAGTGTCCAGCATATCCCCTAGACCAGGGATCCCCGTGACTTACCCTGTGACTGTCCCTTCGTGGATCAGTGGAATATCCCGCCGACATCGCCGCATACCAAGTCTTCTTATATCGCAACGATCGAGTAGCGTCCCCCTATCACACCTTCTACATTATCGATAGTACCACGTGGGCTAACGCTCAGTATATCGATCGCATTCCGGCAGGAGTACCACAACTCGAGGATCTTCATGCATACTTTGGACGAGACGAAAGCCTTCAGCCTCACCCAGCTTTCTACGCAGACACCTTCGCCAACCACAACTATCAACGTGTACGGATCGCCACCAAGCAAGAAGCCTAAGTCAGGCAAGCGTCCGTGGTAGACGTAACATTAAGACGAAGATCCCACCGTGGCCAATCCTACAACCAAAGAACTTTGGGTTCCGTTCAGGCCCTACTACATCGACAGAAGAGGAGATCGCAACGTCCCAAAGAGATACTTGGGATCTGCATTTTGGAAAGACGACGCAGAGACACCAGGCTACGTCACTTACTATTTCGATCGACAAAATAACTCGCAACTCATCCCAGTAGAATTCAACTTCGACAACCACTGTTGGGTAGAAGTTCGTTGGGACGCTGGAAGGGAGAAACTCCAAGCCACTAGACCAGCAAGCTCGATCCTCAACCTAGACATCAAACAGTCAGAAGTCGTCACCAGGGACCAGTGGGGAACAATCGACGGAGAAGACGAAGAACCCATCAGATCCCCAACGCCTAAGACACCCGCACCATCACCATCGATCAAAAGCAACCCAGAAGAAATCGTCATCAGAGACGAACAAGAGGAGGAACAACTGAAACAAATTGCCGAGTTGATTCCTACTGATATGTCCACAACCATCCCAACCATGGCCGCAGCCCGAACAGCCCTGCTGGGCAAAGACATCGGGGGATACCAACCACTCCCCGGAGGACCACCCGACGGAGGAGGAGGAGCACCACCTGGGGGCGACCCAGACGACAACCCGCAAGACAACCAGGCAGACATGCAAGCATTCGTAATGCCCGATACCGACAAATTCATCGGGAAAGAGCCCAAAATCTTCACCGGAAATCGTGACGAAGCAGAAGCCTTCCTCGCCCAATGGAACCAATTCGCAGGAGTCAACGCCGCCAACAAAAGCCTCAAAATCCCTTACATCAAGGCAATGATGTTCCTCACTTACGTCCAAGGACCACTCGTCGACGAATGGGCAACAGAAACAGCCAAATGGCTCGACGCCCAAGCCAACAGAAACGACCCAGTGGCTCTGGGCAGGAGTAGAACTCGCATTCAAAGGACAGTTCCGCGACAACCTAGAAAAGGACCGCGCAAGAGTAGAACTCGACAAAGGGTTTAGGATGATGAACGAGGACATTGACAGCTACAGTCACTAAATTCGAAAAGCTGGTCCGACAGGCTGACTACCGGTTGGATGAACCACTCGTTCTCGACAAATTCACCAGGGGTGTCCCCCATAAACTATACCAAAACGCCTATCAATTCCACAACCCGCGCAGCTACTCCCAATGGAAAAGCGCGCTCATCGAACAGCAGAAGAGGTACCTGCACATAAAAGCCAGGGAGACCGGCTTTGGAAGGCAGCCACAAACTGTACAACGACCCCGCCCAAACCAGCCGCTCCGGTTCCAACCCCCGCAACGACAAGGAAACCAACAAGGGTGGCAGCAGTACCGCAACCACCCAGACGCAATGGATACCACTCCCGGAAGAATCAGGGCAAGAGTCGCGGAAATCGGCGACAGTCAACAGAAACCACCCAGAGGATCCGAGAGACTGGGCCCCAGGAGGAAGACCTCCATTTCCACCAAGAGGCGGATTCACGCAACGTAGGGGAGGAGGACGCGGAGTCCTGAATATAAGGGACGTAACCTTGCTACAACTGTAACCAGAAGGGACACTTCTCACGAGACTGCAACCAGCCACGAAGGGCGCGAGGAAGAAGCGCATACATCGAAGAAGTCCCTACCGCGCCGCAAAGCGTAGCAGAGGAACCTCTCATCGACCTGGACGAACCAGTCCAAGGCAACAGAGGCACCGTCAGCTCTCAAGTGGGCGACCTGCTGACTCAAGTCGTGGCACTGCCGGAGGAACAAAGGGGAATGTTTATGAGGGAAATGATGGGGAGGCAGGATTTTCCGAACGCCTGAACCCAACGGCCTGGGTGAGGGCTTTAAATTGTAACTCAACGTTTATTACGCACTATCGATCTATGCACGTTCCAGTTTCGATTCGCACGAGTTACTTCATGGCCGACAAGAAAGCATTAGGTGGACTCCGGAGCCACCCACAACTTCATACACCCGGACTTCGTCAGAAGGATGCATCTGGGAACCAAGGAACTGCCAAACCCGCGTAACATATGGAACATCGACGGAACGCACAACAAAGGGGGAAAAATCACCCATTACGTCGATTTAAACATACAAACTGATGGAAAACTTAAAACCATCCAGTTCCTAATCACCAACGTAGGAGGGGAAGACATCATCCTCGGTTACCCCTGGCTAGCAACATTCCAACCACGGAATACAATGGGCTACTGCCACCATGGATACAAAACAGTACCCCATCATCATACGAACCACGAACCCTAACAAACCACCGACCCAAACAATAGTCCAAGCAGAACTTCGAAGCATCATCACAAAAATGCAGGACGACGAACGAATGCAAGCCTTCGAAGAACTGGAAGAGACAACCCCGGTACACTTACGAACAATGGCAACCGACCTGGCAATCGCGGCACACGAAACAGCGGAAAAGAAGGAACTCCCCGAGGAATACAAGAGACACGCGAAAGTATTCAGCGAAGAGGAATCCCATCGATTCCCACCGTCCAGACCCTGGGATCACGCCATCGACCTCAAACCAAACGCCCCGGATCACATCAACTGCAAAGTCTACCCGCTCAATCAAACGGAAGACAAAGCACTAGAGGAGTTCTTGGATGAACAAATGGCAAAAGGATACATTCGACCATCTAAATCACAGTACGCAGCCCCTTTCTTCTTCGTCAAAAAGAAGGACGGAAAACTACGCCCGGTGCAGGACTACAGGGAGCTCAATGCATGGACCATACGCAACCAATACCCCCTACCGCTCATACCCCAGCTGATCGCAGACCTCAGCGGGGGGTGGATATTCTCGAAATTTGACGTCCGATGGGGATATACCAACATCAGAATCAAACCCGGCGACGAACACAAAGCGGCATTCAAGACCAAACGGGGGTTCTTCGAACCCCTGGTAATGTACTTCGGGATGACAAACGCACCGGCAACTTTCCAAGCTATGATGAACTGGATCTTCGCACCTCTCATCGAACATCACGAGAAGAAAGGAACTATTATTCGGGTATATATGGACGACATCGGAGTAGCCACGGCCACAACGAAGGGAAGCACATACGGAAGCCATCCACGACATCCTAGATCTGCTGGAACAAAACGACCTCTACCTCAAACTGGACAAATGCACATTCCACTCAGACACCCTCGATTACCTGGGGGTAATCATTAAGAAGGGGGTGATTCGCATGGACCCTGTCAAAATCTCTGGAATCCGCGAATGGCCAGTCCCCAAAAACGTCAAACAGGTACGATCATTCCTAGGATTTTGCAACTTCTACCGCGCTTTTATCCGAGGATTTGCCAATCACGCACGACCACTCAACAAACTCACACGCAAAGACACGGAATGGCAATGGGGAACAGAACAACAGACAGCGTTCGACAAGCTCAAAACCCTTGTAACTGGAAGAACCGGTGCTCAAACATCCGGAATTAGACAAACCGTTCGAACTAGAAGTCGACGCCTCAGGATACGCAGTGGGAGCAGTACTACTCCAACGCGACAAAGACAACAAACGACACCCAATCGCCTACTACTCCAACACCCTCAACGCAGCAGAAAGGAACTACGACATCTACGACCTGGAACTGTTAGCCATCGTCAAAGCATTGAGGAACTGGAGACCCTACCTTGCCGGATCACCCCACAAGATCAAAGTGTTCTCCGACCACATGAACCTGCAATACTGGAGATCCCCACAAAAGATAAGCAGACGGGTAGCAAGGGAAGTGCTAGAACTCTCCGAATACGACATAGAGATTCACCACATCAAGGGAACGGCGAATGGGAGAGCGGATGCACTCTCAAGGAGACCCGACTACGACCAAGGAGAGCACGACAACGAGCAAGTCACAGTACTCCCGGACCACATATTCGTCAGAGCTGCAACAATCGACACAACGGACAACCCAACACGCATGAGCGCAACAATCCCTGTGGAAGAAATGCAACCCACGTACCCAGTATACACCCAGGACAACGACACTGTCACGAAGTGGATAGACCCACACAAACTCAAACGCATCGAAGGCACCTGGTACAAAGAAGGGCGAAGGGTAGTCACAGGCGACGCCCACGAACGGAAGCGTATTATACAAGCCCACCACGATACCCTCGCATATGGACACCCGGGAATCAACCGAACCATCAAACTGATCGAGAGATACTACTGGTGGCCAGGACTCCGGCAAGAAGCACAGGATTACGTTAAAGGGTGCGCCGACTGTCAACGAATCAAAGTCAACAACAGACCAACACGCGCACCTCTACAACCAATATTCCCGAAACCGGAAGCAACCCCATTCGAAGTCATAGCCCTAGACTTCATCACCAAATTACCCCAATCGAACGGCTGCGATTCTATACTGACAGTGACAGACCACGACTGTTCTAAAGCGGCAGTATTCATTCCATGCCTAGAAGAAATAAGCGCGGAAGGAACGGCGGCCCTGTACGTGACACATGTTTTTCCCAGATTCGGACTGCCAGCGCGCATCATTAGCGATCGGGACCCCAGATTCGCGTCAAAGTTCATCCGTGAACTGTGCCGAATACTCGGCATAGAACAAAACATCTCCACCGCATACCACCCCAGAACTGACGGCCAATCGGAACGAACCAACCAATGGCTAGAACAATATCTAAGATTCTGGGTTAACGAACGACAGGACGATTGGACACAATACCTACCAATGGCAGAATTCACGCATAACAACTGGCCCAACGAATCAACCAAGGAATCCCCGTTCAATGTCCTCATGGGGTATAACCCACGTGCTGATTGGATCGATCGACCATCCCCTATTCCGCAAGTGGCGCTACTGAGCGCAGCAATTCAAAGAGGCTAGAACACGCGCCCAGGAACTGATGATCAAAGCGCAGCAGGGGTGGATCAAACACAAGGACACCCCAAAATACCAAATCGGGGACCTCGTATGGCTCGAAGGGCGCCACCTACGTACCAACCAACCAACGGCAAAACTCGCGCCCCGAAGACATGGACCCTTCCAGATCATCCAGGTGATGTCCGCAGTTAACTACCGTCTAGAACTTCCCACGCAGTGGAGCATTCACCCAGTGTTTCACACGGACCTCCTTACTCCGTACAAAGAAACTCCCACACACGGACCAAATTATCAGCGCCCACCACCGGATCTAATCGATGGCGAAGAAGAATACGAGGTCGAGAAGATTCTGGACTCCCGGCGGTTCGGCAGGACAAGGAAATTACAATATTTGGTCAAATGGCGCGGGTACCCGGACTCGGACAACCAGTGGGTCTCCAAGGATGACGTATTCGCTGACGAAGCAATTCGGGAATTCAAACGTTCAAACCCCGCCAGAGAAGTACATATAAGCGCAGGGAAATCCCAAGAGACGTCCCCATCTCCTTCACCCACTCTCCCACCTACTCATGTCCTCATCCCCAGTCCAAGTACACTATGTCCTCGACGACCTACTCCCAATCTCAGTACAACCTACCCTCATCGTTCAGAACGCGCCATCATCACCCCTGTCGCTTCCCCAGTCCATTCACAACGGAGACAGTCGTCCACCTACCCCCTTACCATCCCTCCTTCCTTCACCAACCACTACAAGAGTTGGTTCAAGAGATCCTTCGCCGACCCACATGTCAACGTCCGCGGAACCCGATACGGACGAAACTCAGATTCAAGAGGACCGGGACTTCGACCGGTACCTATCAGAGGAACATTGCCCTCTACACCAACACCTCGTCTACGGCAACCACCTCACCACCACGCACAACGAAACCCCTCCGCTATGCACCACAGACGGGGAGCCCATACGTATGCCGAAAGCTGCTCGACCCAAGGTCCGCATCTATCGTGCGGAAGAACACAGTCCGGTTTCCCGACGTCAAGTGGAGACTCCTCCACCCCTCGGGTTCCAGATCACAACAGGGGAGTACACTATATCCCTTTCCAGATCCGCGATGCTCAGGACCGGCTGCACCCAGCTCGGCTATACGCAGCTCATCCTTACGGCGGACCCGTTCGTCCTCGCCTACAGGAGGGGCAGCGACCAGCAGTACGGCAAGCCGGTGCACGCCGCTCCCAACTACGACTACCCCCGAGACACCGCTTACTGCGACGACGACCTGATCTTCTTAGATCAGCGCAGCATCATGCGGGAGTCGGTAGACCGCGCCCTCACGGGCATGAAGGACCTCACGCTTGACAGCAGAGGTCCATCGATACCGCTGCGCCCAAGGCGGGAGTGGAAGCGAAGGAGTTGGAGTTGGCACGGTTGACGGAGGAGCTTGGACAAGGTTGCCAGGGTAAGACGCGAATGCGTGCTTCGCCTCCAGCGGGCCAACTGCGATCACGCGTATCGAGGCGGAGACGGGACTTCTTACCGCCCGGGATTGGAGGCAGGGCAGCAGGTTGCGGCGCAGAGGGAGGCGGCGGCACAGCGGGGTCGAGCTGGGGCTCGACCATAAGAAGGGGGTGATGTTACGATTCGGATGATCGGCGCCTCGGGCCGGGAAGTGGACACTGACGCGTCGACTATGACATCGCCGTCAGCAGAATATCGTCATGGACTTGTAGGATCAGTCAGCCGGGTAAGCTCCGGCGCATGTGATTGTACGATAACGGATCGGATCTCGGAATGACTCGTAGTGACTCATAACTAGGATAGCTGTACTAGGGTTCACGGTACTTACGCTATTGGCTAGTTAGTATTCGAGCGGCGCTTCAAAGCCCGCGTGTAACTGTATAAGTAGATAGGTGCGAAGACCAAGAACGGCATCTTGGTCTTCTTCCAATACCACTACCATCTACTCATCTTTACTAAGAGGTCTCTCCCCCTCTTAAGTGAGTGTCCGGCATATCCCCTAGACCAGGGATCCCCGTGACTTACCCTGTGACTGTCCCTTCGTGGATCAGTGGAATATCCCGCTGACATCGCCGCATACCAAGTCTTCTTATATCGCAACGATCGAGTAGCGTCCCCCTATCACACCTTCTACATTATCGATAGTACCACGTGGGCTAACGCTCAGTATATCGATCGCATTCCGGCAGGAGTACCACAACTCGAGGATCTTCACGCATACTTTGGACGAGACGAAAGCCTTCAGCCTCACCCAGCTTTCTACGCAGACACCTTCGCCAACCACAACTATCGACGTGTATGGATCGCCACCAAGCAAGAAGCCTAAGTCAGGCAAGCGTCCGTGGTAGACGTAACAAAAGGAGACTGTTTTATTTGTGCTTACTAAAAGTAAAACAAACCAGGCTTGAATGTTGTTCGGGGATGCCCATTTTGTGATGACAGAGAAAACATGACTTTCTTGGCACCTTCCTTTTTGAGGACATGACTCCCTGCAGAAAAATGGCCACTCTGACTACAACCTTTGTGTCACATGTCACATGTCACAGGTCACTGCCACACAAGGGACAAGCAGTCCTTGTTTGTTTCTGTTTTCCCATCTGCAAGATGGCGCAAGCTGGAAGAACTCTCACTGCATAGAGTGTACATCCAGTCCACATATGGGTGTGGTGACAGCTCTGGTGATGGCTGGTCACATCACCAAGCCATCACCAGCACATTACCCAAAATATATGTGCCCATAAGCATTCTGATGACTCATAGTGTCCTTAGTATGCTTCAGATGTTTTGGCATGTTTTGTATGTTACAGTCAACTCTCTCATAACCCATACCCCCTTGGGATAGGGTAGGGGCTATGGGTTATTGAGGTGTATGGGGTTCCATAGAGACCAGGAAAAGTCACATGTGGGAAAGATATCATGATCTCACTGACTCTTGGTTTATTTACCAAACAAAATAAAATAAAAGATTCCTTCAAGCTAATCTCCAGTTTGTGTGCTTTGCTGAATGACACCAGAACCAAGACCAGAACTGAGTCCATCTTGCACAAGGGATTGTCATCTTTATCCATTATGTAATGACTAATTCCTGCCTCATCATCAATATCACCTGACCAGTCTGGCCCTTCTTGTTCATTGTCTTCATCAGGTATGCTCACTCAGTTTGGGCACTGCAATACACTGTTACTCTCTAATTCATGATCTAGGAAGCAGCATGTTGAGCTTTGGCAATGTCTTCCAGAGTGTTATGGTCAGTGGAAGTGGACTCTTACTACATGGACATGACCCCTTAGTAAGCAGTAATGTGTCATGGACTTATCACATCAGTCAGCAGTCACAGTATCACATGTTAGATATGGTGACTCATTCCAAGTAGTAGTCGTAGTAGGGTTCGAGCTATTTATGCTACTAGTCACAATGGATTGGAGGGGAGCTTTAAAGCAACCCCGCATATGTATAAATAGAGGACATGAAAGACCAAGATAAGCCATCTTGGTCTTCTTCAATCACTACTCCATTCTCCTCACATTTTCCACTTGTCTCCTTCCAAGCAAGTTAAGGCTTCTTACTGCCCAGTGACCTGAAGATGTCCTGGTGCAATGATATAGGTCACGTGATCCAATCCGTGTACCTCCAGGTCACGTGACATCTGAGTGGTTGATATTTCGCTAAGTCGTGAATGCCCTTTCGCAGTCTAAGTCAGACTCAATGCTGGTAGTGGCATAACATTAAGACCAAGATCCACTCACTGTGGCGTTCACAACCAGAGATCGGTGGACCAATTTCTGAACATACTCCCTTGAACGACAAGGAGATCGCAATGTACCCACACAATTTCTAGGAGCAGCCTGCTGGAGAGAATACAGAGGAGACACCAGATACTTTGTTGACTTCACATTGGGACCTACCCGATACTGACCAGTTGAGTTCAACTTTGACAACTTGTGCTGGGTAGAGATTACGTGGAACCCAGTTGATCACAGGTGGGACACAGTAAGGCTGGCAGGTCACAACTACAACTGCAACATCAACACGCAAGGACTACCCACCAGAGAACAGTGGGGGCATATAGATGGGCAACCAGAGCTTAGCACATCAGAACCAAGGACTCCAGCACTGTCAGAAACAAGCGAAGGCGAAACCACTGACCACGAAGAAGAATCAGAGGAAGAATCAGGAGGAGCAGCAGACATTATCCAAACAGCTGAGTTCCTTCACATAAACAAACCCGAGACCATCCACATTCACTCTCCAGCCATCGCAATGGCCACCACCGCTATAACCAAAACAATGGAAGAAGTAGCAGCGACTGAACAAGTCTGAAGGATAACCGAAGAAGCGGAATCCTACCTCTGACCCATCAACCCAACGACCAGTCACTGAATGATGGCCAACAATGCCACCCTATTCAGAGCAGTAGGCCCTGACCAGCCTGACCCACCTCCTGGAAGAGGAGGACCACCACCACGAAGGCCATTTGGAGGGGCACCAAGAGACTTTGGAGGGGGGTCACTGAGAGGCAGACCCCCAGAAGGAAACCCATTCGGAGGACCACCACCAGGAGCTGGACTGCCAGGAGTGGGAGCACCAGGACCTGATAAATTAAGTGGTGAACCTCCAACTATATTCAAAGGAGACCACACTGACTATGAATCATTCCTCACACAATGGCACCTATACTGGGGACTCAACAGTGATGCACCTGTGATGCGCAACGTTTACAGACGCTGCCTCCTATTCCTGGGATACATCAAAGGACCACTCATCAGCAGATGGACATTAGGGTTCCTCCAATGGCTAAACAACAAGCTACAAAGAGGGATAGACTGCTATGATGAGTACCTGTGGGACACCTTAACAGCAGGGTTTGCCAACAGATTCTCCAATGTATTAGAGCAAGAACAAGCACAAGCCACCCTCGCAAAAGGACTCAAAATGGTCAGAGACGACGTTGACACATATGTCACCATGTTTGAACAACTGGCAAGGAAGGCTGATTACTGTCTCAATGATCGACAAATGATCAATCGCTTTACTGCAGGACTACCAAGTAAACTATTTTCAAAAGTGTATGAACTTGACAACCCCACAACCTTCGATGAATGGAAGGAAGCTACCATGAAGAGACAAAAGCAGTACATCCACCTACATGCCAGATTAAACCTGTCCTCGCCAGCCAAAACCACGCCTCAATGACCGCTGCAACAAGGGTTCAGATTCGGAGTGCCCTGGAATCCACCATGCAACCCACCACCCCGCTATGACCCGAATGCCATGGATACGTCGGCAGACCGCTCCTGTGCATGACTCGCAGGAACAGAAGACATCCTGCAGAGGCAAAGACCCCCATTCCCACTGAGGTATGGGCAGGGAAAGCGAGAAGGCCCCTGGCACGACATGAGGGAAGTAATCTGCTATAACTGCAACCTCCCAGGCCACTTCTCACGAGACTGTACGAGGCCTAGGAGGCAGCCACAGCAAGGAAGAAACCCTACAACCAACACTCAAAGCACAGACATACACCAGGAACCAGAATCATTGCTGAGGGCTACATCAACTCCCCAGCAAACGGTGCAGGATTGGCTGGAAGGGGTCAGGGGAGCAAGTGACAAAGTAAAGTAAAGGACCTCATATTCCAGGATCTGTGGAATCAGGAGGGTTTTCGGGATGCCTAAACCCATTGGCCTGGGTGAGGGCAACAAATTGTAACTCTGTAATCATGACTCGCTTTTGCTCTCTTAGAATTCCAGTCTCGATTTGCACGCATTACTCAATGGCCAACATAAAGGGACTCGTGGACTCAGGAGCCACCGATAATTTCATACAGCTGGCATTTGCCAAATGAATGGGATTAGGCTTACAAACCCTAGAACAACCCAAACGGATCTACAACATAGACAACACCAAAAACAAAGCTGGGTCAATCACACATTTTATAGACCTAGACATACAGACCAAAGGCATCCACAGAAACATTCGCTTCCTAGTCACCAACATCGGAACGGAAGATCTAGTATTGGGATACCCATGGCTTGCAGCCTATGAACCAACGATTAGCTGGAAACATGCCACCATACACGAAAGCACACTACTGATCGTACTATGATCGATAGACCCCGCGGTCAACTGCACTGTCCTCGCAGCAGCCCTTACCAGCGAAGAAGCAGAAGACATAGTACAGGAATTGGGAGACGCCTGCCAAATACAAACCACAGCCACAGAACTGGTGATTGCAGCCCATCAACCGCAAAAGGAGACAGAAATACCAGCACCATACCAACGGTTCGCCAAACTATTCAGTGAAGAAGCATCGCACCGCTTTCCACCCACACAACCCTATGACCACACAATTGACCTCAAACCTGGGGCACCCACGACCATAGATTGTAAAATCTACCCCATGAGCCAAGAGGAAGACGTCAACTCAAAATATGGCTGGACAAACAACTGAAACTAGGCTACATTCGACCATCCAAATCCCTGTACGCCTCTTCATTCTTCTTCATCAAGAAGAAAGATGGGAAGTTACGACCTGTACAAGACTACTGAAAGATCAACGCTTACACCATGCATAACCAATACCCCTTACCACTCATGGCTGAACTCATCAATGACCTTGGCAACAGACACATATTTACCAAACTTGACGTCCATTGAGGGTACAACAACATACGCATCAAGGAAGGTGACGAATACAAAGCAGCGTTCAAAACAAAATACGGACTCTTTGAACCCCTCATCATGTACTTCGGACTCTTTGAACCCCTCATCATGTACTTCGGACTCACAAATTCACTGGCCACTTTCCAAAACATGATGAATGACATCTTAGGCGACACCATCCGAGTCTTTGCGGCAATGGGCACAATCATTCACGTCTACATGGACGACATCGGCATCACAACACTTGAGCACGCAGGCCTCCAAGCACACATTGATGCAGTCAGCGCAGTCCTCCAAGTTGCATTGAACCATGACCTCTACTTCAAACCATCCAAGTGCATCTTTCACCAACCACACATGGATTACCTGGGGGTCATCCTTGAAAAGGGGGTGACATGCATGGACCCAGTAAAAATTTCAGTTATCTGTGACTGGCCACGACCCACAAAAGTACGTGACATCCGCTCATTCCTAGGCTTCTGCAATTTTTACCGTCTTTTCATCTGGGGTTTTGCAACACACGCACTAGCCCTCAACAGACTCACACACAAAGACACGGAATGGTCCTGGGGACAAGACGAAGAGAAAGCCTTCCAAAAGCTCAAGGACCTTGTCACATCCAAACTGGTACTAGCACACCCCACACTAATGGACCAATTCGAACTGGAAGTGGATGCATCAGATTATGCGGTGGGAGCCATCTTACTACAAAAGAAAACTGACAGAAAATGACACCCGTTAGGCTACTACTTGGCCACACTTAGTGAAGTGGAACGCAACTACAACATCTACGATCTTGAACTCCTCACCATAGTGAAAGCCCTAAGACACTGGCGACCATTCCTTGCAGGATCACCACACAAAATCAAGATCTTCTCCAACCACCTCAACCTCATGCACTGGAAAACACCCCAAAAGATAAGTCGTCGAGTTGCTCGAGAAGTACTCGAACTCATGGAATACGACTTCGAGATCCACCATATCAAGGGAGCAAACAACGGCAGAGCAGATGCCCTCTCCTGATGACCAGACTACGACCAAGGGGAACAGGACAACGAGGGAGTGACAGTGCTACCAGAAGCCGTCTTTGTACATACAATAACAGTACAAACCCCAGAAGGCCCCAAACAAGACGAGAACCAAATACGCCCTTGGGTAGACCCGCACAAACTAAAGAAGATCGATGGGGTATGGTAGCGACAAGGAGCCAGAGTCGTCACTGGAGACCAAAACACAATCTGCACCACCATCCGAAACCACCATGACCCACCAATATATGGGCACCCAGGTATCAAGCAAACATGCCGGATTATTGAGCGACACTACTGGTGGCCTAACATGATCGCCCATGTAACTGAATATGTCAAGGATGCACTGAATGTCAATGTCACAAGGTCAACAATCGACCTACGAGAGCGCCACTCGTACCCATCACCCCAAAACCAGACGTGAACCCCTTCAAAGTCATAGTGCTGTTGATAAGTGACCTGAGCGCACTTAGCGGCTCAAAAAAAGGACATGCAGATAATGGACTGCTTTAGATTAGATATACAGGACTTGTAGATTAGAAATTATGATCTGTACAATCTCGGACTTCTTGTATCTTCTTATCTATGACATCACTTATGTACATGACATCATGGACTCCTCTGGACTGTCCTTATACTACGTCTTTGTACTTTCCTTTGTCTTATCTTTATTGTGATGTCACTATGATATCATAGTCTAGACTCTTCTTGTTCTATACGCCTTGTTCTCCAGAACAGTACACTCCTTTGTCCACTTGTAGAACAATGCGCCTTGTATTTACTGTGACCAGCTGTTACCTGCGTCACCCTCCAGCTTTGTATAAGTAGTGTAGCTTGTACGCTCCTGGTCCACATCAGTTCTCATCTGCTGTGTGCCAGACATCATCTGCTTCACTTGCTAGATCTTACTCTGTTGCTGCTTCAAGCGTACTTGCATATCTCACCACAGTCTCCCCAGTCCACTGTGAGTATGCCCTTCATGTATGCTGTTCATCAAGCGCTGGACTTCATCACCAAACTCCCTATATCCCAAGGGTACGACACCATCCTCACTGTCACTGACCATGACTGCACCAAGGTGTCAATATTTATCCCATGCAATGAAGAAATCACAGCAGAAGGGACAGCAGCACTGTATGTCACGCATGTATTTTGGAGATTTGGATTACTGGCCAAAATCATCAGCAACCGAGACCCCCGATTCACGTCCAAGTTCACACGCAAACTATGTCATATCCTAGGAATCCTCCAGAACATATCCACAGCCTACCACCCATGAATGGACGGACAATCAGAATGAACCAATCAGTGGCTAGAACAGTATCTAAGGTTCTGGGTGAACGAGCGCCAAGATAACTGGGCACACTTCCTCCCCATGGCAGAATTCACGCATAACAGCTGGCCCCACGAGGCAACAAGGAAGTCCCCTTTTACCCTTATGATGGGATACAACCCATGCGCTGATTGGATTGATAAGCCATCGCCAATACCACAGGTACTCATGCGCTTGCATCAATTCCGGGAAGCACAGAAGGATGCCCAAAACCTAATCAAGAAGGCCCAAGCGCTATGGGTAAAGCACCGAAACACACTGTGATATCAGGTAGGAGATCAAGTGTGGTTGGAAGGACGTCATCTGCAAACCAACCAACCCACCACCAAACTCATGGCATGAAGGCACGGACTGTTCAAGATCATGAAGGTACTGTCCCCCATCAACTACCAGCTAGAACTTCCCACACAATGGAGCATCCACCTGGTGTTTCACATGGATCTGCTCACCCCTTATTGAGAGACGCCCATGCATGGGGAAAACTTCCAGCGCCCACCACCGGATCTAGTGGATGGCGAAGAGGAGTACAAAGTGGAGCGCATTCTAGACTCTCGATGATTTGGCCAGAGCAAAAAACTGCAATACCTCGTGAAATGGAAGGGATATCCAGACTCGGAGAACCAGTGGGTCGATAAAGATGACATATTTGCTGATGAAGCACTAGCGGAATATGAGCAGAGCTCAAACGCCAGAAAAATACGTATAAGAAGAGGAAGCGCAGTAGTCCACCCCTCACTACCTCACACTGGACTCCTCACTGAACTCGGAATGGCCCTTCCCAATGCCTCCTCTTCCACCCCTCTCACTTCCTGCCTTGTCGACAGCCTCACCTGACAAGAGCTCTACGAAGCCCTGGACAACGCCCAGTCCATCATCAACATTGAGGATCCCAACCAGCCAGCCACCTACTGGCTCACCGACAGAGGTGGACAACGACTCTGCACATCCCCATACACAGAAGCTGAAATTACTTGGCTTCGTGCAGCTGTTGGAGTCAGTGAGAGTCCTGCACCTCAACCTATCCCCCTGCGCACCCAAGAAGAAAAAAACCCCTGCCACACTATGATGGGAGGAGTGGATGAAGACCCGGTTGTGGAGGGAGCCCACGGAGAGCTGGAGGCAGCAGTGGCACGGAGGGCGTGCATCCTCATTCGACACTGACAACACACCAAGATGCTGAGAGGGCTGTGTACGAAGCTGTAGAGGGGACATTGAGGGAGTGGTACCCAGCTGAGCAGCCGTACTTGATCACCACCACCGACACTGATGACCCCTGCGAGACCCCCTATGCCTGTGACACTACCGGGCACCCACTGTGCCACGCTGGGGTCATCGTCAACATGGAGGCTGTGCCCCTGCCCACTGTCCACCTCCGTTACCTTGGAGGCTCCGTGCGCACCGCACCACACGGGTACAAGCACAACTGGGGGGACAATTTTGTCCACTACCCTATCACCAATGCCCAGGGGGTCACACTCAGTAAAAAAGAAAAGTCAGTCCAAAGTCAGAAAAAAGTCAGAACAAAGTCAGATGGTGGTCAACTGACTACAAAATGACTAAATGTCGTTTTTAGTGACTACAAGATGACTTCTAGATGACTATTTGTAGTCAATTTGTAGTCAGTTTTCTTGAGAATGGGATTAGTCAGTTCTTAGTCATAGTCAAATCATCTGTAGTCATTTCATAGTCAAGTTATAGTCAAATCATCTGTAGTCATTTCATAGTCATTCCATAGTCATTCCATAGTCACACAGATTTCCGAATTAATTTGTTTTTCACACAGTAATTAATGGCCAAACAAAATCAAATTGACATTGACAACTAAACTAAACAAAACAAAACTGAGTTGGCTCAGCCTTCCGATGAGGCTTCTGGTGAAGTCGACTCGTCTTGATCCATCGGGGCACCATGGTGTGCCTTAGCTGCGTGTGAGAGTGTTGCCCGTTTGGGGGCAGGCTTGGTGGGCAATGACTTGGTGGCAGCAGGCTTGGTGTGCTTGGCCGACTTGGAGGGGCCTGCCTTAGTGCCTGACAACTTGGATGGGCCGGCCAAGGCGCCTGACGGTTTGGTGGGGGAAGGTTTGGCGGGTGCGGCGGGTGCAGTACCCGATGAGTTGGAGGGAGTGGCCTTGGGCTTGGAGTGCACAGCCTTGGGCTTGGGGGCAGGCTTGGACTTGGAGGCGGGCTTGGACTTGGAGGCGGGCTTGGACTTGGAGGCAGGCTTGGACTTGGAGGCGGGCTTGGACTTGGAGGGGGCAGGCTTGGCATCTGACAATCCAGAGGCAGCAGCAGCGAGGGCGAGGGGCGAGGTAGATGATGACTGGGTTGAAGGAGGAGCACGGGGCGGGGCAGTTGTTCATTAGTTAGCAAACATAAGTAAAAATGTTTTAGACTTACCTGTGCATCCTTCCAGCAGCGTTGGAGCTGCTCGAACAATAGTTCGAGATAGTTGTTGGCCAGGTACGTAGTAGAGGACCGCCCTCTCGCAGTACACAACGCCCTGGCCACCTTGCAGGTCCTAACCGTGGCCGCGATCAGCTTGAATGCAGTCAAGGTACTACCCACTGACTCCCAATCCACGAGAGCCAACCGAATTGTCAGACCACCCGCAGTGAATTGCACATGGCCCCAATTCTCGTTCGAGTCGTCATTGTCGACATCTGGTGCGTCGGGATCCGCAGAGTCGAGTCGATCGAGAAGTGCTGCGATGTCATTGGATGGTTTACGTGTTTCACAATCAGTGGCATCGTGCATGGCTTGGAGGAGGTCCACAGCGCCAGGGAACGTCAAAAAGTCGTTGGTAATAACATCTATTCAAAAATTAGCAGTTTTTTTTTATGGCCTGATGGAGCATACCTATTAAGTTGGAAGCTGGGTAGAGAATTAATCAGCGAGGTGACAGAAAAAACGATAAAAGGAAACATACCAGAGGGGGACACGATAATGTCCTTGAAGTTAGCCCTAGGTTGAGCATGGGGTTGCAAAGGCGCTGCAGCTCGAGCCATGGTGAGGAAAGCAGGGGGCGAAGGCGGGGACGGGGGCAGACTGCCTGAAACGCCTGTGGCATAGTTAGTGTTTTCGAAATGTGATAAAACGTGTGCGTACCTGTCCCTGTCCCAGACGTCTCCTTGCCCTTCTGCCTGTCGTGCTTTGCCTTCTTGTTGGGCTGTTGCATTGGGGATCGAGCATGGGGGCGCTTGGATTTGCCACCTTCAGTCGTCTTCTGGGTCTGTGGGCCCGACGAAGCCGGCACCGACAACAGTTTGGACGAGAGACAGGATTGTTGGGGAGGAAGCGAGTGGGAAGAGGGAGGCTGTGAAGGAAGAGGCTTGTCCCTCAATACAGCACCGAGAGCTGTGTCGGCTTTCCAATGGTCCGCACACAAAGTGAGAAGAGGGGCGGCAGCTTCGAGCTCAGCAATAGCGGCGTTCCACTCATTGAGGAAGAACAACTTGAAATACCTCTTTTTGCAGGGTTTGTCGATAGAGCGCGGGTCGGTACTGTGAAGTCTTTCAAGATTTGAATGCAAGATGGCCCAGGCAGAAGCACGGATCGACATCCATTGGGATTTTGTGATGCCAGTTCCGTTTGGGAGATGGATGGCCCGTTCCATCGGTGGTCGCGATTTGTTGCTCTCTTTGATTCCGACCAGCGGGTCATTCTTGGCGTCCTCGGTAGTCCAGAGGACCGATTGTGGGAGGTGCTGGGGGTGGATAAGAGGCTGCGGGCCGGCCGAAGGAGGTGGAAATGGAGGGTCGATGGTGCCAGAGAGAACATGCGAAAACGAGTCGCTCGGGGTGAGAGACGTATCATTCATGACAGGAGTGGTAGAGAAAGCTGGGATAACAGTGTATTAGCTAAAGAAGAAAAAAAACAAAGGGAGGCGATGACTTACCAATTCCCTTACAAGTGCATCGCAGCTCAACGATCTCACATACCATCTCAGACACCGTGTGCTTGAGTTTGGCGACCTTTTGGTGTGTCTTCTGATACTGTTGGTTGTGATAAAGCTCATCGTGTGTGAGAGCTGCGATGAGGTCCGGCGAAAGACTGGAGTGTTTGGGAAGGGCACCCGAGGGATGTGCACGTTGTTGCGAAAACTTAGAGTACGAAATGCCCAGTGCTGCCGGAGAGGGAGCTGTGGGGGGGCCGTCAATTCGAGCGACTCGAGGGAGGGCACATAGTATCATAATTATTGTCACCGTCAGACCCAGCCCCAAAGAGGTCGTCGTCTTCATCTTCAGAATGGTCATAGCGGGGAGGAGACATTGTAAAAAAAAAGGCAAGAGAAAAAATATGTGACGAGTGCAAACAAGAGTAAACCAACAAGCAAGTCATGCAAATGCGTCGAGCGACGGCCCGAAGTTCCCACGATCCTTAGGATTGCTATCTGCGGGCCATCAACGACACTCATTCACGCATCTACACCACGCACTATGGCCTCAGTTGCGCCAAAGTACCCTTGTCCATGCTTCCAATGCAACTCAATGAAGCATCTCACCAGAAGGACAATACAGGGTCATCTTAAGCAGAACCAAGTTCAGCTACTAGATCAGATTGGTTTGCAGGGTTCTCAGCACACAATCAACTACTTGCAGAGCTGTTATGACCAGACTGCACAGTTGCTTGCTAGCATAGCTGGGGAGTCTCAATCAGCTAGCCTATCTTCTCATCCTGATGGTATGTGTTTATTTTTTTATGCCCTTAATCAAAAATTAATTTGCCTTGATATTGATCTTAATCTAGATAATACCTCTGTTGCACCAGCACCACTCCAGGATGGCCCAGAAGGGGCTCAGAGGGAGACTGATGGTTGGTACTATTTTACTGTGCTTTGGTTCCTAGCTCAATTTTTTAAATCAGATTTTCATGCTGCTGGGAGTGCAGTGGGAGATGCTGATGCTGTGATGACAGATGTTGATGGTAAGTAAAATCTCTTGATATATTGGTATCTAAACTACACAATTACAGATCTCCCAGGCTACAATAGTGATCCTATGGAGCCCTCTATGCTTGCCTCTGCAAATTTTGAGGATTCATCTGACTCTGAGGATCTGTCTGGCTCTGAGGATGATCTATCTAGCTCTGATGGCCAATCTGCTCTATTTGAGGTTGCTGAGGAGATCTTAGAAGCCCTCCCTCAGCCTGTGGACTTGGGTTATGACTCTGACTTTTTAGATATGTTTGCGGAGGATGTTGCTGAGATGGAAGACTCAGCCCTATCTAAGGCTTTGGAGGAGTCTAGTCAGACAAGCAGGGCAAGTACCTCTTTGCCAGAGGCTGTTGTACAGCTCCAGAAGAAGCTGTTGGGGGACTATGCTCTTCCCCCTCCCCCTTCTGGTCCCCCAGGGGAATATGCTCTATCTAGGGCAGAAGTGCTGTCCCTTCAGCACTACTTTGCGTGGACAGAGTCCCGAGGCACAGTAAAAGCCTATAGCTCCCATGCTAAAGTGCTTTCAGAGGCCACAGATGTGGAGATCCTCAGCCTTTATGCTGTGTGGAAGTTGGCGGAGAAGCTTACTGGGCTGACACCATCATTTATTGACATGTGCCCCAGGAGTTGCATGGCTTATACTGGGGACTTTCCGTCTCAAACCCTTTGCACACACTCCTATGATGGAAAAAATTGCAATGAAGCATGCTATAAGCAAAAGCTGGGTCCTAGGGCTTCACAAAAGCCAAGGGCACAAATGCTTTATATTCCCATCATTCCCATCATTCAGTCACACTATTCAGTTGCAGAAACATCAGAAGAGATGAGATACAGAGACAGGTGCTTGCAGGAGACTCTGAAACTCCTTGCAGTGGCTTCAGGTGCCAACAGGCAGACATATTCTGATTTTGCCAACTCTGCAAATCATGTTGATCACTATAAAAATATGGGGCTATTTAAAGATGCCAGAGACACTGCCATTACAATCTCTACTGATGGTGCTCAGCTCACCATGAAGAAACAATCCAATGTGTGGCTTTTGGTTGTTGTACTACTCAATCTCCCACCAGAGAGGCGATATAGGGCAAAAAAATATTATCATCCCCCTTGCTATTCCTGGGCCTTCATCTCCTGGAAATATTGAGTCCTTCATATATCCTCTTTTCCAGGAGATGGCCATGGCTAGTGAAGGAATATGGACATGGGATATAATTGATTCATCCTACTTTGTTTTAAAGGCATATCTCTGTGGTGTCAAAGGAGATATGCTGGGTTCAGCCAAGTTAAATGGAATGGCTGGACATGCAGCTCTTCATGGTGATCGCTTCAGTATGGTGCAAGGTGCACGCACTAGCAAAGAGAAGGGTGCAAAGGCACAATATTATCCACTCTCTCCACCTCAGGGGGAGAAGTTTAATCCAACTCGCCCTGATATTGATCCTTACTTCCTACCAATGCGGGATCAGAGTCATTACTGGAAGACCATTAATAGGCTTCTATCTGCAAAGACTAAGAAGGAGCAACAAATGATTGTGAGGGAGACAGGAATATCATGCCTCACACTATGTTCTACCAGCCCTGCCTTTTCTCATCCATCATTTTTCCCACTGGATCCGTTTCACCTATTCTATGAGAATTGCATGCTACATATCTGGGACTTGTGGGTAACACACAGTTCCAGTGATGAAAGGATCCACCTCAGTAAAGAAGTTGCAGAACTTCTTGGGGAAGAGGTTGAGAAGGCTGTAAAGACTCTCCCTCCATCTTTTTGTGGGCCAATTAGAAACCCATATAAAAAGTGCCAGAGCCAATATAAAGTCTATGAATGGATGGCACTCCTCCATTGGTATATTATACCAATTGCTTGGGAACTACAAGTTGATCAGGAAGTTTTGGAAAACTTTGGAGAATTTGCAGACATTGTTGAAATTGCCATGACCATCTCCCCAAGGTCATCAGAGGATTTAGCAGAGTTACATGGAAAAGCTTGTTCCTTCCTGCATGAGTTTGAAAGGCTATATGTTGGTGATGACCCAATGAAGGTCTCAAGATGTAGACTGTGCATCTTTCAATTAGTCCATGTCCCATATCATATTCTATGGCATGGCTCAATCAGATTTGGCTCACAAGCAACAGTAGAGAGGGCAATTGGAGAGTTGGGGCACAAAATTAGATCTAAAAAGGCACCATTTGCCAATATGTCCACAATTTTATTTGAAAGGGCAACCACTAAGATGTTGACTCTGAAGTACCCAGTCTTGTCTATTCCTGGAAAGGAGAAGAGACAAAAAGAGCACCTTTTTCAGTCCCTTCCTATAAGGAAGACTGACAAAAAAAGGGGAACAGACTTTTATACCCATCTCAAGGCAATTTGTGGATGTCTTGATGTGCCTTTTAATTGGGATCTTAAAGTCCAGAGATGGGGAAAGTGCACAATCAAAGAAGGTGTCACTCTGAGAAGTAGGATCTCTGAGCTAAGGGGCCAATCCTCACGCTCCTCAAGATATTTTGAGGCTCAGAGAGACATACAAGCAAAAAGACCTACTTGGGGAGAGGCACTTGCATTTTACTCAGTGCCAGAGTACAACCTGTGTTTGGTGGTCTACTGTCCAGTGGTGGAGGAGTTTGGTGTAGTAGGGAGGTGGTGTGGGAGATGGTCAGAAGAGATAAGGGTGATGGAAACATCTAGGCTGATGAATCTGATTGGAATTTGGGAGTTTGAGTCAAGGGTTCATATCCTAAGAAGACATCCAGGACTGGATATGCTGAGTGCAGAGGAATGTGGATTTGAAGAGATCCTAGCAGAGGATGAGTAGGGTAAATAAAAATGGCTGTCTTGTACTTGTACTTCCCCAATTCTCTAGGAACTTGTGTTGCATCAGAAAGAAAGGAACTAACAAAATATCTAAGTCAGCCAGAAGTCAGATAGTAGTCAGATGATAGTCTGAAATTTGACCAAAGTCAGAAGGTAGTCATCTTGTAGTCAGCTCTAAGTCAAAATGACTTGGTGAAAAACTTCAATCATGGAGTACACATAAATATGCTCAGGAATTGTTGCAAAGCAACACTCTTGATTGAAACACAATCCATTTACTCTTTCCTAGCTTAAATAAACTGCTCATCTTTCAACAGAGATTTTTTATTTGTTCAACTCACATATAATAATCACCAGTGGTATCTTCTCCTCCTCTTTCCTCATATCTTACTTCCCCATGTTTCCCTCCCCCTCCCTATGTTCCCCTTCATACTCCCCATTCCCATGCTCCCCTCTGCCACCTATATAATCACCCTCCCCATGTTCCCTTTCCCCATTCCTATACTCCCCCTCCCCATGTTTCACTCATCCCTATATTTCCCTTTCCCATGTTGCCCTCCCCCACCTACATAATCCCCTTCCCCATCTTCCCATCCCCCATCCCTACATTCCCCTCCCTCATCCCTATATTCCCCTTCTCCATGTTCCCCTTCCCTATATCCCCCTTCTCCATGTTCCCCTCCCCCATCTACATAATCCCCATCCCCCATGTCCCCCACCCCTTTCCCTATATTCCCCTTCTCCCCTCCCTCATGGGCCCCATCCCATAATTGAAGTTTTTCTCTAAGTCATCATGACTTTTAACGGACTATAAGGTGACTTTATTTGACTACAAAATGACACTCTCCTGACTTTGGTGAAATATCTGACTTCCAGCTGACTATACTCTGACTACACTCTGACTATTCACCGACTTTTCTTTTTTACTGAGGGTCACACGGCAGGCCATGTTCGTTCAAGTGGTTGGAGGACCAGACCCCCTTGTACTGGGGCTCATGGACAACAGCAACAAGGTGTACAGTCACCCGCTCTATGCTGAGCCACAGGTCCGTGAGAGCGGCAAACCCCACTACACTCCCGAGGACATGTACACCTTTGTTGGCAGACACAGCAACCAGCATTGCATGGATAGGGTGGTGAACGAGTTGAAGGATGTGGGGGTAAAAGCTGAGTTGGCCTGCTACCACACCTACAAACATGAGGCTGAAAGGATGGAACAGCAGCTTCACGCCCTCGCTCAGGCCCTTGGAGGGGTACAGGGCAGACTCACCCACTGCAAGTTCAGGCTGGAGATGGTGAACATTTTGGATCAGATTACAGAGAGGCAGGAGGTGTGGGTAGGCAGGATTGGCCCCACTTGGCGCTGTGGGCATCACAGCTAAAAAGGGGGTGATGTTGCTTTCGGCGGAAGTGGACTCTTACTACATGGACATGACCCCTTAGTAAGCAGTAATGTGTCATGGACTTATCACATCAGTCAGCAGTCACAGTATCACATGTTAGATATGGTGACTCATTCCAAGTAGTAGTCGTAGTAGGGTTCGAGCTATTTACGCTACTAGTCACAATGGATTGGAGGGGAGCTTTAAAGCAACCCCGCATATGTATAAATAGAGGACACGAAAGACCAAGATAAGCCATCCTGGTCTTCTTCAATCACTACTCCATTCTCCTCACATTTTCCACTTGTCTCCTTCCAAGCAAGTTAAGGCTTCTTACTGCCCAGTGACCCGAATGTTATGATTTCTGCTTCTTGCTGTATGCGTCTTGACTCGTTTCATCACCTACTGTATGATACGTTGTTACGTTTCGGATCGATCGGTGCCTCGGGCCGAGAAGTGGACACTGACGCGTCGACTATGACATCGCCGTCAGCAGAATATCGTCATGGACTTGTAGATCAGTCAGCCGGGTAAGCTCCGGCACATGTGATTGTACGATAACGGATCGGATCTCGGATGACTCGTAGTGATTCATAGCTAGGATAGCTGTACTAGGGTTCACGGTACTTACGCTACTGGCTAGTTAGTATCCAAGCGGCGCTTCAAAGCCCGCGCGTAACTGTATAAGTAGACTAGTGCGAAGACCAAGAACGGCATCTTGGTCTTCTTCAATACCACCACCATCTACTCGTCTACGCTAAGAGGTTCTTCCTCTTAAGTGAGTGTCCGGCATATCCCCTTAGACCAGGGATCCCCGTGACTTACCTTTCGCCTGTCCCTTCGCGGATCAGTGGACTTCCCTATCGACATCGCAGCATATCAAGTCTTCCTCTATCGCAACGATCGCGTGGCATCGCCTTACCACACTTTCTACATCCTCGACAGCACCTCTTGGGCCAATGCTAAGTATATCGATCGGATCCCGCCAGGAGTTCCTCAACTCGAAGACCTCCACGCATACTTCGGACGCGACGAAAGTCTTCAACCACATCCCGCCTTCTACGCAGAAACCTTCGCCAACCGCAACTATCGACTTCTCAGGATCGCCACTCGA
>JAKELL010000255.1:0-69687 GCA_021524915.1 Lactarius akahatsu
ACCTCCGCCTTCAACCCTACGTCCCTCAACTCGTTGATGGCGCGGTCCGTTCGGTGTTGGTTGCTGTGCCCTCCGACGAGGGCGTAGAGGTCTTCGGGGGCGTAGTGGGGTTTGCCGGCCTCCCTGACTTGGGGTTCGGCATAGAGGGGGCGACTGTAGACTTTGTCGCTGTCGTCCACGAGCCCGAGGACGATGGGGTCAGGCCTGGCGATGACTTGGATGAAGGTGGCTTGCCGCGTCACCCCTTGTGCGTTGGTGATGGGGTAGTGGACGAAGTCGTCCCCCCGATTATGTTTGTATCCATGGGGCGCAGTACGCGCTGTCCCTCCTAGGTACCGGAGATGTACCGCCGGCGTGGTGGAGTCCTCAGTGTCAACCACCACTCCGCCGCGGTATATCGGGCGGCCCGTCAAGTCGCAGGCGTACGGGGTTTCGCGCGGGTCGTCAGAGTCGGTAGCCGTGATAAGGTAAGGTTGCTCAGCTGGATACCATTCCTTAAGCGTCCCTTCTACTGCTTCGTAGAGAGCCCTTTCAGCGTCTCGGTGTGTAGTCGGCGTCGATGGTACACGACGGCTCTCCTGGCTGCCGCTATTGCTAGCTGGCGCCTCTTCCAGCCGTCCGCCGCGTCCTTCCAGTCCCGCATCCTCATCCACTCCTGCCAGCGGAGGGTCACGCGTGTCTTGTTCTTGTTTGTGCTCAATCCGGACAGGGAGAGGTCGAAGTGAGGGACTCGCAAAGAGTCCGACAGCTGTACGAAGCCGAGTAACTTCGGCTTCGGTGTACGGGGCGGTGTTGAGGTGGTCGCCGTTGGGGTTGAGGAGCCAGTATGTGGCGGGCTGGTCTGGGTCCTCGACGTCGATGATGGACTGTACGTTGTTGAGGGCCGCCCTGAGTTCTTCGTGGGTGAGGCTGTCGACGAGGCGGGTAGCGAGAGGGGAGGGAGAGGAGACAGCGGGAAGAGACATTTCTGAGCTAGTGAGGAATCCAGTGTGAGGGGATGGGGGCGACTTAGCGTCATATGCTTGGTTTATATGTATTCTGGCTGCCGTTGAACTCCGCTCGTACTCCGCTATAGCTTCGTCAGCGAATACGTCATCCTTGTTGACCCACTGGTTCTCCGAGTCGGGATATCCCTTCCATTTCACGAGGTACTGCAGTCTTTTGTTCCGGCCGGATCGCCTGGAGTCTAGAATGCGCTCCACTTCATATTCTTCTTCCCCATTCACTAGATCCGGTGGTGGGCGTTGGAAGTTTTCTCCATGTAGGGACGTTTCACGATAAGGTGTGAGCAAATCGATGTGAAATACCGGGTGAATGCTCCACTGTGTGGGAAGTTCCAATTGATAACTGACCGGTGAGAGTACTCGCGTGATCTTGAATGGACCGTGTCATCGTGCCGCTAGCTTGGCAGTCGGTTGATTGGTTCGGAGGTGTCGTCCTTCCAGCCAAACCTGATCTCCAATTTGATATCTAGGCGTATCTCGGTGTTTGACCCACAGCGATTGTGCCTTCTTGATGAGGTTTTGGGCTTCTTTCCGTGCTTCTCGGAATTGTTGGAGTCGTGTGAGTACCTGCGGGATGGGTGACGGCTTGTCGATCCAATCAGCGCGTGGGTCATATCCCATCATGAGTGAAAACGGGGACTTCCTTGTCGCCTCGTGTGGCCAGTTGTTATGCGCGAACTCTGCCATTGGTAGGAATCGCGCCCAGTTATCTTGACACTCATTGGTCCAGAACCTCAGATACTGTTCTAGCCACTGATTGGTGCGCTCTGATTGTCCGTCCGTCCGGGGGTGATATGCTGTGGAAATGTTTTGGTAGATGCCGAGGATTCGGCATAATTCGCGTGTGAATTTTGATGCGAATCTCGGATCGCGATCGCTAATAATTTTCGCCGGTAATCCGAATCTCCGAAATACATGAGTGACGTACAGTGCCGCGGTTTCTTCCGCGGATATTTCTTCGTTGCAGGGGATGAACACTGATGCTTTGGTGCAGTCGTGGTCGGTTACGGTGAGGATTGAGTCGTATCCCTGTGACTCCGGCAATTTAGTGATGAAGTCAAGAGCGATGACGTCGAATGGCTTAGCGTCGGGTGTCGGCGTAATGGGTACTAGTGGGGCTCTCGTCGGGCGGTTGTTGACTTTGTGGCATTGGCATTCCGCGCAGCCTTGAACGTACTCCGTTATTTGTTTCAGCATGTTCGGCCACCAGTGACTTCGCTCGATGATTCTTGCCGTTCGCTTGATTCCGGGGTGGCCGTAGACTGGGGGGTCGTGGTGGTTGGCGATGACGGTGCGGATTTCTTCTGGTCCTCCGGTGATTACTCGTGCACCTTGGTGGTACCAGACTCCATTGACCTTCTTGAGCTTGTGTGGGTCTACCCAGGGTCATAGAATGTCTTCGTCTTGTTTGTGGGTTTCCGGCGATTGCGTGGTGATGGTTCGCACGAATACCTTTTCGGGTAAGATGACGACTCCTTCGTTGTCCCTTTCCCCCCGGTCGTAGTCGGGTCTTCGCGATAGCGCATCTGCGCGTCCGTTGTTAGTCCCTTTGATGTGGTGGATCTCGAAGTCGTATTCCATGAGTTCTAGGACTTCTCGGGCTACTCGGCGACTTATCTTCTGCGGTGTCTTCCAGTGTGTAAGGTTGAGGTGGTCGGAGAAGATTTTGATTTTGTGCGGTGAGCCTGCCAGGAACGGTCTCCAGTGTCGCAGTGCTTTGACAATCGCCAGAAGTTCCAAGTCATAGATGTCATAGTTGCGTTCCGCTTCGTTTAGGGTGGCCGAGAAGTAACCGAGGGGGTGTCTTTTCCCGTCTTGCTTTTTCTGTAGGAGTACTGTGCCTACTGCGTATCCCGATGCGTCTACTTCGAGTTCGAATTGGTCTGTCAGTGTGGGGTGTGCGAGTACCGGTTCGCTTGTGACTAGGCATTTGAGGGTTTGGAAAGCCGTTTCTTCATCTTTGCCCCATGTCCACTCTGCGTCTTTGCGTGTGAGTTTGTTGAGGGCTCGTGCGTATGTGGCGAAACCGCGAATGAAGAGGCGGTAAAAATTGCAGAAGCCCAAAAAGGAGCGTACGTCTCGTACCTTTGTGGGTGTGGGCCAGTCGCGTATACCAGCAATTTTTACGGGGTCCATGCGAGTCACCCCCTTTTCAAGAATTACCCCCAGGTAATCCATTCGCGGTTGGTGGAAGGTACACTTGGACGGTTTGAAGTACAAGTCATGGTCCAGTGCTACTTGAAGTACTGCGCAGACGGCGTCGATGTGCGCTTGAAGGCCCACGTGTTCGAGTGTTGCGATTCCGATGTCGTCCATGTAGACACGGATAATCGTTCCCATTGCCGCAAAGGCTCGAATTGTGTCGCCTAGGATGTCGTTCATCATGTTCTGGAACGTTGCCGGTGAGTTTGTAAGTCCAAAGTACATGACGAGGGGTTCGAAGAGTCCGTATTTCGTTTTGAACGCGGCTTTGTGTTCATCGCCTACTTTGATCCTCACGTTGTTGTATCCCCAGCAGACGTCGAGTTTGGTGAATATGTGTCCGTTTCCAAGGTCGTTGATGAGTTCTGACATAAGAGGTAGCGGGTATTGGTTGCGCACCATGCAGGCGTTGATTCGCCGGTAGTCTTGTACTGGTCTTAGCTTTCCATCCTTTTTCTTGATGAAGAAAAATGACGAGGCGTAGGGTGACTTTGAGGGTCGGATGTAGCCTAGTTTGAGCTGTTCGTCTAGCCATTTGCGTAGTTGTCCGTCCTCGTCCTGTGACATTGGGTAAACTTTGCAGTCGATGCTGGGGGGTGTGCCTGGTTTGAAATCGATTGCGTGGTCCCAAGGTCGTGATGGTGGGAATCGGTGGGACGCCTCTTCGCTGAAGATCTTTGCAAAGCGTTGATATGGTTCTGGGAGGGCTTCTACGACGATGTTTTGGTTGGCTGCAATGGCTAGTTCAGTGGCTGTGGTACGTATCTGGCATTCCTCTTCGAGTTCCTGGACAATATTTTCTGCTTCGTCTTGGGTTATTGCACTGGCGATGGTGGTTTGCGTTTCCGTGGGGTTGATTGATCGAAGCACTACTGGAAGGGCCCCTTCATGGATGGTGGCGTGTGCCCAGCTGATAGTTGGTTCATAGGTTGCTAGCCAGGGGTATCCGAGGACGAGGTCCTCGTTTCCGATGTCGGTGACGAGGAACCTCATAATCTTAGAGACGTTATTGGTTTGGACGTCTAGATCTATGAAGTGTGTGATAGACCCAGCTTTGTTTTCCGTGTTATCTATGTTCCAAATCTTTTTGGGTTTCTCAAGGGTTTGTAGTCCCAGGCCCATGCGTTTAGCGAATGCGGGTCTTATAAAGTTGTCGGTGGCTCCGGAGTCTACGAGCCCTTTTATATCGGCCATGGAGTAACTGGTGCGAATCGAGACTGGAATTCTGAGCGAACGATAGCGAGTCATGATTACAGAGTTACAATTAACTGCCCTCACCCAGGCCGATGGGTTTAGGCGTCCTGAAAACCCTCTTGGGTCCAGAGGTCTTTGAATATGAGGTCTTTCACCTTGTCGCTAGCTCCTCTAAGTGTTTCCATCCACCCTTTTGCTTGTTCTTCTGGTGTAGCCTCCGCGCGACATACTGTCGCTGGTTCTTGACTGTAGTAGTCGGTGTCCATGCTTCGACTCGTGCTTGTGCGTGGTGGGAGGGGTTGCCTTGGTTTTCTGGGGCGTGTACATTCTCGTGAGAAGTGGCCGGGGTTGTTACAGTTGTAACAGATGACTTCCCTCATGTCCCGGCGTGGTCCACTCCCTCGGTTTTGTCCTGGTCCTCCTCTTGGTGAAAATGGGGGTCGTTGGTAGCCTCCTCGATTTGGGTCTCCTACTTCGGCGAGGCGAGCTCGGGTGCGATCCGCCGATGTATCCATAGCGTCTGGGTCGCGGCGAGGTGGTTGAAATCTGGGCGGTGCCCATTGTGGGTTATAGCTGCAGTTCTGCTGGGGTCTCGGTGTTGGGGGGTTGCGCGGGGTGGTGTTGATTCCGAGGCAGGCGCGTAGGTGGATGTATTGTTTCTGTCTTTGAAGTGCGTGTAACGCCACCACTGGCGTTAGTCCGACTTGGACACGAAAGGGCGTTCACGACTTAGCAGAATATCTCTTCCTGGTCACGTGACCTGGTCACGGGGTACACGGCGCTTATAAGCACGTGATCCAAACGTACACTAGGGCAAGTCGTGCCACTAGGTAATCCGATGACTGATGGAGACGACTTGCTCGGAAAGAGACAAGCGAAGCACGCGTAAAGAGACGAGTAAGGGTGGTGAATTGAAGAAGACCAAGATGGCGAGTCTTGGTCTACCTAGGCCACTATTTATACATATACGAGGTAGCTTTAAAGCTCCTCTCCAATCCCGTACGACGAATAGCTAAAGTAGCTCGAACCCTACTATCGCTATCCTAGTTGTGAGTCATGCCACATCGGCATGTGATTCTACTACGCGCTGACTGATCCTAGTCCATGACACATTGCGACTTACTAACGTGGTCATATCCGTATAGTAAGTGTCCGTTTCTGCGATCGTGACATCACCCCCTTTTCAGCTGCGACGACCACGGCGCCTGGTGGGGCCGACCCCCCCGAGCCACGCTTCCTGCCTCTCCGTGATCCTATCCAACACGTTTGCCATCTCCAGCCTGAACTTACACCGGGCCAACTCCAACTGCACCCCACCGAGCGCCTGGGCGAGGGCATGAAGGCGTTGTTCCATCCTCTCCGCTTCGTGCTTGTAGGCTCGGAAGCGAGTCACCTCCGCCTTTACTCCTACATCCTTCAGCTCGTTGATGGCGCGGTCGGTGCGATGCTGGTTGCTATGCCCCCCTACAAGGGCGTATAGGTCTTCCGGGGCGTAGTGGGGTTTACCGGCTTCCCTAACTTGGGGTTCGGCGTAGAGGGGGCGACTATAAACTTTGTCGCTGTCGTCCACGAGCCCTAGGACGATGGGGTCGGGCCCGGCGATAACTTGAATGAAGGTGGCTTGACGCGTCACCCCCTGTGCGTTGGTGATGGGGTAGTGGACGAAGTCGTCCCCCCGATTGTGTTTGTAGCCGTGGGGTGCCGTGCGTGCCGTTCCTCCTAAGTATCGGAGACGGACCGCGGGCAGAGTGGAGTCTTCGGCGTCGACCACCACTCCACCGCGGTATATGGGGCGACCAGTGGTGTCGCACGCGTACGGGGTCTCGCGGGGGTCGTCAGAGTCGGTGGCCGTAATGAGATACGGCTGCTCAGCTGGGTACCACTCCCTCAGTGTTCCTTCTACTGCTTCGTACACTGCTCTCTCAGCATCTCGTTGTGTTGGCGTCGTCGGTGATAGATGATTGCCCGCCGGGCCGCTGCTACCGCTAGCTGTCGATCTCTCCAATCCTGCGCCGGTCCTCTCCAATCCCGTGTCTTCATCCACTCTTGCCACCTCAACGTCGCGGGCGTCTTCTTCTTGCTCGTTCTTGATTTGAGGGGGGTCAGGTCGAAGTGGGGGACTCGCAAAGAGTCCGACAGCTGTACGAAGCCGAGTAATTTCGGCCTCGGTGTATGGGGCGGTGTTGAGGCGGTCGCCGTTGGAGTTGATGAGCCAATACGTGGCGGGTTGGTCGGGATCTTCGATGTCGTAGATGGACTGGGCGTTGACGAGGGCTGCGCGGAGCTCTTCGTGGGTGAGGCTGTCGACGAGACGGGCAGCGAGAGGGGTGGTAGAGGTGGAAGTGGAAAAGGACATTTGGGATGGAGTGAGTGATCCAGTGTGGAACGATGAGGTTTCGGTCGTAGCTCGCCCTCTTCTTATAACTATCCCTCTTGCTTTCGTACTCCGTTTGTACTCCGCTAGGGCTTCGTCAGCGAACACGTCATTTTCGTTGACCCACTGATTTTCCGAGTCTGGGTACCCCTTCCACTTCACGAGGTATTGGAGCTTTTTGTTCCGGCCGAAGTGCCTTGAGTCTAGAATGTGCTCCACTTCATACTCCTCTTCCCCTTCCACTAGATCCGGTGGTGGGCGTTGGAAGTTTTCCCCGTGTAGGGGCGTCTCGCGATAAGGCGTGAGTAAATCGACGTGGAATACAGGGTGAATACTCCACTGCGTGGGAAGCTCCAGTTGGTAATTGACCGGTGATAGGATGCGCGTGATTTTGAATGGGCCATGCCGTCGTGCCGCCAACTTGGCGGTTGGTTGATTGGTTCGTAGGTGTCGTCCTTCTAGCCATACTTGGTCTCCCACTTGGTACTTGGGTGTGTTCCGATGTTTGACCCACAGGGATTGTGCCTTTTTGATAAGGTTCTGGGCCTCTTTCCGTGCTTCTCGGAATTGCTGGAGTCGTGTGAGCACCTGTGGGATAGGGGATGGCTTATCGATCCAATCAGCGCGCGGGTTGTATCCCATCATGAGTGAGAAAGGGGACTTCCTTGTTGCCTCGTGTGGCCAATTATTGTGCGCGAATTCCGCCATTGGCAGAAATTGCGCCCAATTATCTTGACGCTCGTTGGCCCAGAACCGTAGATATTGTTCCAGCCATTGATTGGTTCTTTCCGATTGTCCATCTGTTCGGGGGTGATACGCCGTGGAGATGTTTTGGTAGATGCCGAGGATTCGGCACAATTCGCGTGTGAACTTTGATGCGAATCTCGGGTCTCGGTCGCTAATAATTTTTGCCAGTAATCCGAATCTCCGAAACACATGAGTGACGTACAGGGTGGCGGTTTCTTCCGCGGATATTTCCTCGTTGCAGGGGATGAATACTGATGCTTTGGTGCAATCGTGGTCGGTTACAGTAAGGATCGAATCATATCCCTGTGACTCTGGCAATTTAGTAATGAAATCAAGGGCAATGACTTCGAACGGCTTAGCGTCGGGTGTCGGCGTGATGGGTACTAGTGGGGCTCGCGTCGGGCGGTTGTTAACCTTGTGGCGTTGACATTCTGCGCAGCCTTGAACGTACTCCGTTATTTGTTTCAGCATATTCGGCCACCAATGGCTTCGCTCGATGATTCTTGCCGTTCGTTTAATTCCTGGGTGGCCGTACACTGGGGGGTCGTGGTGGTTGGCGATGATGGTGCGGATTTCTTCCGGTCCTCCGGTGACTACTCTTGCACCTTGGTGGTACCAGGTCCCGTCGACTTTTTTGAGCTTGTGTGGGTCTACCCAGGGTCGTAGAGTGTCTTCGTCTTGTGCGTGGTTTTCCGGTGATTGTGTGGTGACGGTCCGTGCGAATACCTTCTCGGGTAAGACGACGACTCCTTCGTTGTCCCTTTCCCCTCGGTCATAGTCGGGTCTTCGTGATAGGGCGTCTGCGCGTCCGTTGTTGGTTCCCTTGATGTGGTGGATCTCGAAATCGTATTCCATGAGCTCTAGGACTTCTCGGGCTACTCGGCGACTTATCTTCTGCGGTGTCTTCCAGTGTGTGAGGTTAAGGTGGTCGGAGAAGATTTTAATTTTGTGTGGTGAGCCTGCCAGGAATGGTCTCCAGTGTCGCAGTGCTTTGACGATCGCCAGGAGTTCCAAGTCGTAGATGTCATAGTTGCGTTCCGCTTCGTTTAGGGTGGCCGAAAAGTAGCCAAGGGGGTGCCTTTTCCCGTCTTGTTTCTTCTGTAGGAGTACTGCGCCTACCGCGTACCCGGATGCGTCTACTTCGAGTTCGAATTGGTCTGTCAGTGTGGGATGTGCGAGTACCGGTTCGCTTGTGACTAGGCGTTTGAGAGTTTGGAAGGCCGTTTCTTCGTCTTTGCCCCATGTCCACTCTGCGTCTTTGCGTGTGAGTTTGTTGAGGGCTCGTGCGTATGTGGCGAAACTGCGAATGAAGAGGCGGTAAAAATTGCAGAAGCCCAAAAAGGAGCGTACGTCTCGTACCTTCGTGGGTGTGGGCCAATCGCGTATGCCAGCAATTTTTACGGGGTCCATGCGAGTCACCCCCTTTTCAAGAATTACCCCCAGGTAATCCATTCGCGGTTGGTGGAAGGTACACTTGGACGGTTTGAAGTAGAGATCGTGGTCCATCGCGACTTGGAGTACGGCGCATACTGCATCTATGTGTGCTTGGAGTCCTGCATGTTCAAGGGTCGCGATACCGATGTCGTCCATGTAGACGCGGATGATTGTGCCCATTGCTGCGAAGATGCGAATTGTGTCGCCCAGGATGTCGTTCATCATGTTTTGGAATGTTGCCGGTGAGTTTGTAAGTCCGAAGTACATAACGAGGGGTTCGAATAATCCGTATTTCGTTTTGAACGCGGCCTTGTGTTCATCGCCCTCTTTGATTCGTATGTTGTTGTACCCCCAGCGGACGTCGAGTTTGGTGAATATGTGCCCGTTTCCGAGGTCGTTGATGAGTTCCGACATGAGAGGTAGTGGGTATTGGTTGCGCACCGTGCAGGCGTTGATTCGCCGGTAGTCTTGTACTGGTCTTAGCTTTCCATCCTTTTTCTTGATGAAGAAGAATGACGAGGCGTAGGGTGACTTTGAGGGTCTGATGTATCCTAGCTTGAGTTGTTCGTCTAGCCATTCGCGTAGTTGTCCGTCCTCGTCTTGTGACATTGGGTATACTTTGCAGTCGATGCTGGGGGGTGTGCCCGGTTTGAAGTCAATTGCATGGTCCCAAGGTCGTGATGGTGGAAATCGGTGGGAGGCTTCTTCGCTGAAGATTTTCGCAAAACGTTGATATGGTTCCGGGAGGGCTTCCACGACGGTGTTCTGGTTAGCCGCGATGGCCAGTTCGGTAGCTGTGGTACGTATCTGGCATTCTTCCTCGAGATTTTGGATGATGTCTTCGGCTTCTTCTTGAGTCATTGCACCAGCGATGGTGGTTTGTGTTTCCGTGGGGTTAATTGATCGAAGCACTACTGGGAGGGCTCCTTCGTGGATGGTGGCGTGCGCCCAGCTGATAGTTGGTTCATAGGTTGCTAACCAGGGGTATCCGAGGACGAGATCTTCGTTTCCTATATCAGTGACGAGGAATCTCATGGTTTTAGAGACGTTATTGGTCTGGACGTCTAGATCAATAAAGTGCGTAATTGACCCAGCTTTATTCTCTGTGTTATCGATGTTCCAGATTTTCTTTGGTTTTTCGAGGGCTTGTAGCCCAAGGCCCATGCGTTTAGCGAACACGGGTCTTATAAAGTTGTCGGTGGCTCTGGAATCGACGAGCCCTTTGATGTCGGCCATAGAGTAATTTGTACGAATCGATACTGGAATTCGGAGCGAACGGTAGCGAGTCATGATTACAGAATTACAGTTGACTGCCCTCACCCAGGCCGATGGGTTCAGGCGTCCTGAAAACCCTCTTGGGTCCAGAGATCTTTGAATACGAGGTCTTTCACTTCGTCACTGGCCCCTCTGAGCGTCTCCATCCACCCTCTGGCTTGTTCCTCTGGTGTAGCTTCCGCACGACGCACCGTTGTTGGTTCTTGACTGTAGTAGTCGGTGTCCATGCTTCGGCTTGTGCTTGCGCGTGGTTGGAACGGTTGCCTTGGTTTTCTAGGGCGTGTGCAGTCGCGTGAGAAGTGGCCTGGGTTGTTACAGTTGTAACATATCACTTCCCTCATGTCGCGGCGTGGTCCGTTTCCCCTGTTCTGTCCTGGTCCTCCTCTTGGTGGGAAGGGCGGTCGCTGGTTCCCGCGGTTTGGGTCGCCTACTTCCGCAAGACGTGCGCGTGTTCTATCCGCTGACGTGTCCATGGCGTTCGGATCGTAGCGCGGTGGCGGGAACCTGGGTGGTGCCCATTGTGGGGCGTATCCACGGCTCTGCTGAGGTCGTGGTGTTGGGGTGTTGCGGGGCGTGGTGGTGAGCCCTAGGCGGGCGCGTAGGTGGATATATTGCTTTTGTCGGCGCAGTGCTGCCTCCTTCCACTCATTGAAGGTTTGCGGGTCATCCAGTTCGTAGATTTTGGTAAATAGGGCTCTCGGGAGTCCCGCCGTGAATCGGTCCAGCGTTTGGCGGTCGTTGAGGCAATAGTCAGCCTTCCGCGCTAGTTGTTCGAAGTTGGTGACATACGAATCAATATCGTCACCGATCATTTTGAATCCTTTGGCCAATGTGGCCTGCGCCTGTTCTTGCTCGAGCACGTTTGAGAAGCGGTCTGAGAATCCCGCCGTCAGGGTATCCCATAGGTAGGGATCATATCGGCTGCGTCCCTGGTGTAGCTCGTTGTTGAGCCATTGGAGGAAGCCGAGTGTCCAGTTCGACACCTGTGGTCCCTTGATGAAGCCTAGGAACAATAGGCATCGCCGATAGACGTTGGTCATGATTGGCGCCTCCGAATTCTGTCCCCAGTATATGTGCCACTGCGTGAGGAAGGATTCGTACTCATCTCTGTTTCCATTGAATATAGTCGGGGCCTCTCCTACTAGCTTGTCCGACCCGTGTGGTGCTCCTGGTGCTGGTCCCGCTGCCGGCGGTGGCGGGGGTGGTGGTCCTCCTCCAAAAGGATCTCCTCCTCCTCCCCCTCCGAATTGAGGTTGCCTCCCTCCGTGCGGTGGTCTTCCGTCTCCTGGTGGTCCTTGACCAAAGGGTCCTCCGCGTCTTCTGGGTGGTGGAGGTCCTCCCGCGCCTGGTGGTGGGTCGGGGACATCTGGGCCTACCGCTCTGAAAATGGCTGCGTCGTCTGCGGTCATGCAGTGTCCCGTTGTTGGGTTGATGGGGCGTAGGTAGGACTCCGCTTCTTCGGTAATCCTCCTGGCTTCTTCGAGGGCCAGATCCTCTTGGGTGATTGTTGCTGTTGCCATTTCTGCGGGTGGACGTACTTCGATGTTCTCAGGTTCGTTGATACGTAGGGACTCAGCTGTCTGTATTATATCTCCCACTTCAGATTCTTCGTCGTTATCAGTTTCCTCGTCGTCTCCACTAGTTTCGGATGGTGCGGGGGTTCTTGGTTCGGATGTGCTGGGTTCTTCTTCGGGTTGTCCGTCTATGCGTCCCCACTCTTCTCGTGTGGGTAGGTTTCTTGCGTCGATGTCGCAGTTGTAGTTTCTTCCTGCGGGTCGTACCGCGTCGTATCGGTTGTCTACGGGGTTCCAAGTGATCTCGACCCAGCACAAATTGTCAAAGTTGAACTCAACGGGGCGGTATCGGGTTGGCCCCGACGCAAAGTCCACGAAGTATCCTGTCTCTCCTTGGTATTCTCTCCACCTAGCGGCTCCTAGGAATTGTGTTGGTACATTGCGGTCTCCTCGTCGTTCGAGGGAGTAAGCCTGAAAATTTCTCCACTGGTCTCGAGTTGTGAACGCCACGATGAAGGGATCTTGGTCTTAATGTAACGCCACCACTGGCGTTAGTCCGACTTGGACACGAAAGGGCGTTCACGACTTAGCAGAATATCTCTTCCTGGTCACGTGACCTGGTCACGGGGTACACGGCGCTTATAAGCACGTGATCCAAACGTACACTAGGGCAAGTCGTGCCACTAGGTAATCTGATGACTGATGGAGACGACTTGCTCGGAAAGAGACAAGCGAAGCACGCGTAAAGAGACGAGTAAGGGTGGTGAATTGAAGAAGACCAAGATGGCGAGTCTTGGTCTACCTAGGCCACTATTTATACATATACGAGGTAGCTTTAAAGCTCCTCTCCAATCCCGTACGACGAATAGCTAAAGTAGCTCGAACCCTACTATCGCTATCCTAGTTGTGAGTCATGCCACATCGGCATGTGATTCTACTACGCGCTGACTGATCCTAGTCCATGACACATTGCGACTTACTAACGTGGTCATATCCGTATAGTAAGTGTCCGTTTCTGCGATCGTGACAGTGCGGCTTCCTTCCATTGGTTGAAGGTTTGGGGGTCGTCCAACTCGTAAATTTTTGTGAATAATGCTCTCGGCAGTCCCGCCATGAATCGATCCAGGGTTTGGCGGTCGTTGAGACGATAGTCAGCCTTCCGTGCGAGCTGTTCGAAGTTGGTGACGTACGAATCAATGTCATCACCGATCATCTTGAATCCCTTTGCTAGGGTGGCTTGCGCCTGCTCTTGCTCTAGTGTGTTCGAGAACCGGTCTGAGAATCCCGCCGTTAAGGTGTCCCATAAGTAGGGGTCGTACCGGCTGCGTCCATGATGTAGCTCGTTGTTGAGCCATTGGAGGAAGCCAAGTGTCCAATTCGACACTCGCGGCCCTTTGATGAAGCCGAGGAATAGTAGGCACCGTCGATAGACGTTGGTCATGATTGGTGCTTCTGAATTTTGTCCCCAATATATGTGCCATTGCGTGAGGAAGGATTCGTACTCATCTCTATTTCCGTCGAAGATATTTGGGGTTTCTCCTATTAGTTTGTCGGCTCCATGGGGTGCCCCTGGTGCTCCTGGTGCTGGTCCTCCTGCCGGTGGTGGTGGTCCTCCTCCGAATGGGTCTCCGCATCCTCCTCCTCCGAATTGAGGTTGTCGCCTTCCTGGGGGTCCTTGGCCGAAGTTGCCCCCTGGTCGTCTAGGCTGTGGAGGGCCCCCTGCGCCTGGTGGGGGGTCCGCGATGTCTGGTCCTACTGCTCTGAAGATTGCCGCATCGTCGGCTGTCATTCGGTGTCCTGTTGTTGGGTTGATGGGTCGCAAGTAGGCTTCGGCTTCTTCGGTGATTCTTCGGGCCTCTTCGATTGCTGTGTCGGCCTCGGTGATTGTTGTGGTGGCCATTTCTGCGGGGGGGTGTATTTCGATATTTTCTGGTTCGTTTATACGTAGGGACTCAGCTGTTTGTATTATGTCCCCGACCTCTGATTCTTCGTCGTTGGTCTCCTCGTCGTCTCCGCTGGTTTCTGATGGTGCGGGGGTTCTGGGTTCAGATGTGCTTGGTTCCTCTTCCGGTTGTCCGTCTATGCGCCCCCACTCTGCGCGCGTGGGTAGGTTTCTTGAGTCGATGTCGCAGTTGTAATTCCTTCCTGCGGGTCGTACTGCGTCGTAGTGGTTGTCTATGGGGTTCCAAGTAATTTCAACCCAACACAGATGGTCAAAGTTGAACTCAACGGGGCGGTACTGGGTTGGGCCCGATGCGAAGTCTACGAAGTATCCTGTTTCCCCTCTGTATTCTCTCCACCTAGCTGCTCCTAGGAATTGTACTGGGACGTTGCGGTCTCCCCTTCGTTCAAGGGAGTAGGTTTGAAAATTTCTCCACTGGTCTCTAGTTGTAAACGCCACGATGGGTAGATCTTGGTCTTAATGTAACGCCACCACTGGCGTTAGTCCGACTTGGACTGCGAAAGGGCGTTTACGACTTAGCGAAATGTTCCCTTGAGATCACGTGACCTAATCACTAGACGCACGGCGCTTATCTGGCACGTGCTCTTTACTGTACACTAGGGCAAGTCGTGCCACTAGGTATCCAGATTGATGAAGACGACTTGCGCGAGGAGGCAAGCGAAACGCGCGTGGATGAGACGAGGAGTGAGTGGTGATTGAAGAAGACCAAGATGGCGATCCTTGGTCCTATCGAGCCACTATTTATACATGTACGAGGTGGCTTTAAAGCTCCTCCCGAATCCGTATGACGAATGGCGTATGTAGCTCGAACCCTACTATCGCTATCCTAATGTTGACTAATGCCACACCTGGCATGTGATACTACTACATGCTGACCGATGCGACTGTCCATGACTCATTACTGCTTACTAACGAGGTCATCATCGTAAGTAAGAGTCCACTTCTTCGCGTACCGTGACAACGGGGATCCCTGGTCTAAGGGGATATGCCGGACAACTCACTTAAGAGGGGAAAGCCTCTTAGTAAAGACGAGTAGAAGATGGTGGTATTGGAAGAAGACCAAGATGCCATTCTTGGTCTTTGCACTCCTCTACTTATACAGATACTCGCGGGCTTTAAAGCGCCGCTCGAATACTGACTAGCCAATAGCGTAAGTAGAGCAAACCCTAGTACTGCTATCCTAGTATGAGTCACTACAAGTCATCCGAGATCCGATCCATTATCGTACAATCACATGTGCTGGAGCTTACCCAGCTTACTGATCCCATAAGTCCATGACGATATACTGCTGACGGTGATGTCATAGTCAACGCGTCAGTGTCCACTTCCCGGCCCGAGGTGCCAATCAAACCGAAACGTAACATCAATGGGATGGTGGATTGGGGAACCAGCTGGAAGACCTCCATCTCTTCCAGACTGTGGATCTCTGATTGGGCTCCTTTCATCCACATGTCAGTGTTAGCAGAAGCAAGTGCTTCGCACCATGTGGGTGCATCAGGGATTTGTTTTGATAGACATAGAGAGGCAAAGTATGGCTGATTCTGACAAAGGATACAAGACAATTCTGATTGATTGCAAGCTGAAAGCCAATAAGATTATGAGACAATTCTGACTGATTGACAACAATCTGATCACGAGAGTGAATGCGAAAGACAAGCAATGGAAAAATGGTGAGAAGAACACCAGTCTGAGGATCCAGGAAGGTTGGCAGGTTGCAGCTAAAGACCTGCAAGGCCCATAACCTTTTAGATCCTAAGTAATACCCTCAGTATGTGGGAATGGGCAAACTGTAGTTTATCATTAACGAACCTCAGGCTAAGTAATACTGCGGTGGGGTTATTAGTGAGTGATATAGTAGACCAAACAAGACACAAACTTACCCCTCAGTACATGGGAATGGGCAAACTGAGGGGAACAAAATGTAAACTAGGTGTAATTATAGGACTTGTATTTATGAATCCCTGCACACAAACATTGTCCAATCATCAACATCTTTCATTGCTCCCCCTGTGGTACAACATGAACCACATGAGAATTGGGGTAGTAGGACAATGTGAGGCATGTACTTACCTGCCAAAAGAAAGGCTGAAGCTGCTGGAGCAGCTCAAGGAAGTTGATGGTCCCATAATTCACAGGCCCAGGATTGCTGGTCTTCACCCATGCCAGTGCCTCCTTGGCAAATGGGAAAAGCTGAGCTTGCAGTGCTTGCAGTACATCTACCTCAACCCAAGGCACACAGTACTGCTTGCCAACATAGAATCCAGCCAACGCAGTGACAGCCTGGAAGATTGACCAGACCATTGGTGTTGGTGATTTGCTAAGTCAGCCCAAGCGACCACTGTGACCAACCTGAAGCCACTTACTGTCTTCAGAATTTTGGATGCATAAACCTCCTGTAGTGTGTTGCCTGTCCAATGTCCAATTGCATTGACTGTGTCAATTGTGACACTGTAAAATTCAGTTTATGTCCACACCAAGGTCCACACTCTGATCATTTGAGAGAGCTCAACCCATGTCTTCCATCAGACTTGGCACTGTACAGCGTGCCAGATGGAGTTTCTTCTCTGAATGGATTGATGTATGCTCAAGGAACTTGCTGAACATCTTGCACATTGCATCTCTGGTGGAAGGCTCGCCAACCTGCTTTCCAAAGATGACATTGATCTATCACAGGCAGGCATAATCAGATTATCAGAGATTGGGTCAACAGAGACAGAGTTGAATCAGACCTTTTGCCATGATGCAGCACATGACCAATCCCGGCCTGCAACTTTACTGACCAGGTCCTCCTGGTCAAATACATAATACAAAAAGATGGCCAGTGCAACAATGGGGCAGCACAGAGGGTCCTGATGGGGCAGAACGAAATTGTAATCCAGTTCCTGTTTCTGGTGCATTCACATCAAAGGGATGAGCTTAGGAAAGGTCAGACAGGCTCAGAGGAGTGCTCACTCCAGGTTTGGCCATCTTTGACTCATGGTACAAAGAGAGCATGCCAAAAAAATGGCTTCCACTGTTACATTTCAGACTGATTGGTGCCTCAGGCCAGGAAGTGGACACTGACATGAAGGCTATGACACCCCCATCAGCAGTATATTGTCACGGACTTGTAGGATCAGTCAGCTGGGTAAGCTCCAGCGCATGTGATTGTATGATATGGCTCGGATCTCATTGTGACTCATGCTAGGATAGCTGTACTAGGGTTTGCTCTACTTATGCTATTGGCTAGTACTTCTTGAAGCATTGCTTTAAAGCCCATGCATATCTGTATAAGTAGGGTACTGCGAAGACCAAGAACGGCATCTTGGTCTTCTTCAATACCAATGTCTTAACTCATCATCTTCAGGGCCCTCCCCCTTAAGTGAGTCATCCAGCATATCCCCTTAGACCAGGGATCCCTGTGACTTATCCCAAGTAGTGTTCACAGTGGGTTGACCTGCAATTTTCTCATGCCTTTTTGTATCTGGCTTGTAGATCTTGAAGGTGTGATCCAGGGGCATTTGTTTTGGTATCAATTGGTGCAGAAATGGCATAGCTATGACCTCTGCAAGTTTTGAGTCTCTAGCTCTGAAACTGGGCTCACAGTGCTGTCACAAACACAAAAAATCATGACACAACCCTGACCCTCTATGTCATGGGTTTTTTGCTGACCCATGGTCATTTGTGACAGCACTGTAGTATCAGTTTTCATGCTAGAGACTCAAAACTTGCAGAGGTCATAGCTATGCCATTTCTGCACCAATTGACACCAAAACAAATTCCCCCAGATCACACCTTCAAGATCTACAAACTAAATACAAAAAGACACACAAAATCAGCAGGTTGACCTGCTGTGAACACTAATGATTCCCAAGATCCCCTTTGTGGGCAGTGGAATACCCTGCCAGCACTGCAGCCTATCAAGTCTTTCTATGTCACGATCACTGGATCGTGCCATCAATCTCAAAAAGTTCCATCTCTCTCTTCCGCTTCCCTGTTCTCACTTCTTCTTACAACTTGGCATTTCCTGCTTCTATTCTGGAAAGATTCTGATTATTGATTGATTATGATACTATTGCGTGCTACTTATGATACATGATGTGATTTCCGCAGTCCGCAGTTGAAAGCTTACGCGTCTTGAAGAAAACCTTAGAAAATCACAGAAAAATAGGAGCTTTGTACAGTATAAAAGAACCAGTAGGGTAGCTTGTATTCCCTCGTTCAAGTCTTGTTTTCCGTCTCGAATCCATTGCTTCAACCATTCGCTTGCTCGAGGCAAGTCGTCTTACATAGCCGAACCCGATCGCAACCCAGAATAGTGCCTGGGCCCTGCACGCCTTTCTGAACATGACCAACTTGGTGCCAGCCTGATCATGAAATTCTATACTGCAACAAATGAGTCGCCTCACCCTATACCTCCTACATCCTCGACAATGACCATTGGAGGTCAGCCTGCTATATCAAGGAAGTGCCCCAAGGAATCCCCATTCACGAGGACATCCACATGTACTTCAGACTAGACGAGCATCTCCTACCCCATCCTGCATTCTACCCTGATTCCCCCCATAAACAGGAACTTCTATCTTCAATGGATCACTGTAACGTTCCACCAGACGTTTTTCTTGTACTGCAGACAAGGCTACCGAAGCGACCAAACAATCACCAAGATATGTCGAAGTCACATGCTCGATCAACTACTAGCTCATAGACGAGACATAGTAGAGTGGCCCAAAGGATGCAAAGGGGAAAATAGATGAGAAGGCGAGAGAAGTAGATGGCAAGCACACCCATGGTGGCTAGAGATGAAGGGGTAGAGCAGAAAAGGAAGGGATAGTGGCAAGACAGCACACACAGCTAAGGACAAGGAAATCTCCAGGTATGGCACAAAAGACCAAGTTGATTGTATTCAGCCAACAGCCTATACAGCTACTAGAGCAGGCACTGGGTGGATAATCCAAGAAGTCAAGCTTAGGTCTTCAGCGACTATAAGCCAGAGCCTATATACATGTCCAAGGAGGTTTGAACCCCAGCTTGGAACTCCGAAACCCTAATATCCGGATCCTAGGAATGAGTCACAATGAGTCAGAGATAATCAGAAGCCAATGGCATAAGGCCCTCATGGCATGAGTCAGAGATAAGGAATCCACAGTTGTATGGGCACAATCACAGACCAATCACAGAACGGAAGGCATATGGTACACATCAGAAACCAGGCACAATCGATCAACACATACGAGTCATCAAACACAAGGCAGTCGAGACCGGTCCAGGCACAAGCTCATCTGGACCCTTCTGGTGCGAGTCTAGCCAGGTCACGTGCCAGGGTCACGTGACGGGCACTTTGCATAAGATCATGTGATCTAATCCCAATAATCCTGAGGCCTTTGAGCGGTGCCCAGGTGGTATTGATAGTCAGGTGACTTAGCTCTTTCTTGGGCATCTAAGGCCACAATCTTCATAACTTCAGCTTCCTCTTCAGCCAAATCGGCATGTGATCGCTTCACAGCAGTGTTCCAGAGTTGTACAAGGGGTGTCCAGGGGTCCATTACAGGCAAAACCATAACAATCACCACCCAGTCAGAGGCCTAAGTCAGGCAGATATCTGTGGTAGACATTACATCCATGGCCACTTCACCATCCATCTGCAGTTGTATAATCAGGAATAAAGAGGTGGTACGGCTGAATGCAGGGCAAGCGAAGGTTGACTAGCTCATCACCACAGGTCAGCGTAGTACACTGCCAATTCCAACTGAAGTGCACCTTGACAATTGAAGGCACTAGATCCGTGAATGTTAGCGTAGTTATGACAGACAGTGGGAGAAACTACTAGCTGACATTGGGGAAGCCTTGTGAGAATCGACCTGGTGATTTGTTCAAAGTGCTCGGGAAAAAGTTCGGGGTCAAGGATTGTGTTTTTGGTGATGTCGAAGTTCACGTCACTGGCGATTCGCTAAGTTCAGATCAGCGCGTGCGTGAGTGAGGAAGACATACTCGAGGCGCAGCCGCTGCGCTTGGACCATCAGCTGTTACGATTCTCGTCTGTTCTGTACGATAGGTCTTATCTGCTTATCTGCCTTATCTCGCGTTCGCGTGTACGTTTACCCATGTTCCACTTCGATTCGGTTCTCGCCTCTTATCTCGCACCAACCCCATGACCGCAGAGAAGCCAGGGATGTAGCTTCTAGGGCCCGCTGACGTCATTTGAGCCCCGCGCGCCCCCGCGGGATTCCCTTGTACCTCTTACAGACTTCCCCTTTGCACTTCCTTATTAGCTCGCTGGGGCCAGTACCCCAGGATCGCGTCATATGTTTGTACTTCACAAACAACCTGTAGTAGTATATAAGTTACGCTCTACCTAGCTTGTACGGTAGACTTGACTTCTTGTGTAATACCACAATTGTCTTTGCCTCACGAACGACTTTGACTCGCCTTTGCGCTTGAGTCCCTCTTCGCTCGCCTTTTCGCTTGAGCCTCGAACTTCCGCTAATATCCTTGTGTCCCTGGGAGACCAAGTGATACTTGTTCATCACCGAACTGAACCTTAGCCGGTTCACGCCTAGCCAGTCCCGTTGACTTATCGAAGTACACGTCGTACTTAACGCCCCTGTGGTGGCGTTACATTAAGTCAAGTCTCTCACAGTGGCGACGTCTAGTCGCAGCCGAACCAAGTTTAGGCCCGAATATATTGACCGCCTTAGCTCGGACGAATTATCAGACAGAGTTAAGGGAACCGCGGTCTGGGCAGAACACAACGGAGTCGAAGGATACTTTATCTTTGATCCCTCGACACGATCGTATCGACAGATCCATTACCTCGACGACAGGCACCTCTGGGCCTTTATTGAATATTCCCCATCTGAAGGAGCGTGGTACACTACAGGACCAGTACCCCTCACCCTGAACACCGGACCCCTGGGATTCTCCAATCCTTCGGGCATTATCATCGATCCCCCCAGCACCCCATCCCCGAGTGTATCCGTACCAACAACCAACCTCCCTACCTCAGCATTCCCATCATACACCATGGCTCAGCCAGGACAAGCATCCGCAAGTACCACCCTCACGAGTGGAGGAGGTATACCCAGTGGAAGTGGAGCGCCTGCCGGAGGAACTCCCGCCAGCAGTGGCGGTGGCGGCGGCGGTGGCGGTGGCGGTGGCGGTGGCGGTGGTGGCGGTGGACCGGCGCCAGCCGGAGGACTTGCACCGGCCCCTGGTGGCAACGGCCGCCTGGGAGGAAATCCCCCACCCGAGTTTAACGGAGATCGAGAAAAAAGCAAGGCATTCTTACGCGCCTTCAAACTATACTGCGGAATGAACCCAACGGTGGACCTGCTCGCAATACCAGGACAACGAGCCATGGCATTCCTCTCTTACATCCGAGGGCCGCTAGTCGACGATTGGGTTGACGAACAAATGAGATGGCTCGAAGACCAAATAACAGCAGGAGTCCTACGAACTCAGAACAACCTCTGGAATGAGGTAGAAACCCGGTTCCTACAAGCGTATACCGACACCGCAGAACAGACGAAGGCCCGCAAAGCCTTACAAACGTTAGCGATGAAAGGAGAAGATATTGACTCCTACATCGCCCAATTCGATAACCTGACCACGAAAGCCGGGTATGGCCCGGACGAAGCCACAACATTGGAGCTATTCCAGGATGGACTCCCGAATCAGTTAGTCATTAACGCCATTCGCTTCCAACACCCCGTTACGTGGGAAGATTGGAAGCGAGCTGCCCGACTACAACAGGCTGAGTACTTGGTTTTGAAGGACCGACTCGGCAAGAACCGCACCCCGCGCCAAAAGAAGGGAGGGCATAACCGCGAACAGTGGGTACAGGCCCTCAACAAGAATCGCGACCCAAATACCATGGATGTTGGACGCGCCCGAGCCTCCGTGGCTCTCACCGACGCGGACCGAATCCAACTCCAAAAGGAGGGACGCTGTTTTAGGTGCCGTGCTACGGGGCACATCTCGCGTAACTGCCCACAAAAGAGCGCTCGAATTGCTACTTCCTCCACGACCACCCAACCAGCTTCCTTCCCCGCTCCCCCGCCCGTATCAGCTCCTGCCATCACTACTGTCGCCATACAATCTAACCGCGTACTTTCGACGGAAGAGCAGGCTGAAGCACAGATCGCTGCGATGAAAGCGCAACCCCCGGAGGTACGAGACCTCATGGTAGAAAAGTTGTTTGCGAAGGAGGATTTTCTCGACGCTTGAACCCGACGGCCTGGGCTAGAGCACTCAATATAAACGTGTACCATAGCAGATACCGATCCATGCGAATCCCAGTACTCTTTAAATCTGCACACACGACGGCCGAACGACAAGTACTCCTAGATTCAGGAGCAACAGACAATTTTATCTGCGCCTCGCTTCTAAAACGGCTGCAGATTGGAACACGTGATGTCACACAACCAATACGTATTTGGAACGTGGACGGAACTCACAACCAGGACGGAGCGATCACCCAGTATACCGATCTGAACGTCCGCACCGGGAACGATACTAGAACACTTCGCTTCCTAGTAACGAATTTGGGAAGAGACGAAGTCATATTAGGTTACCCATGGTTCTCTGCGTTCGAACCCCTTGTAAAGTGGGGAGAAGCGACGCTGAACGAGGACTTCCAACCAGTTGTCATATCCAGCCTCCAGTCATCGGACGAAGCCACGCCCGTAGAAGCATCCATACGGGCGTTGGAGACGTATCAACTCGATGAGGAGGCTTGGGAACAGATCGCAGACGACGACCAAGAGCCATGTGTGGCGTTACTACGAAAAACCACGACGGCGTCTGAATTAGCACAGCAGGAGGCGGCCAAACGAGAAGTACGCACCTTTGAAGAAATGGTACCCCCAGAGTATCGGCGGTATCGTAAGGTGTTCAGCGAGGAAGCATCCCATCGCCTCCCGCCGAAGCGCCCGTGGGACCATGCCATCGACTTAACACCGAACGCGCCTGCGACGATGGACTGTAAGGTGTACCCATTGACCCAAGAAGAGGATAAAGCCCTCGACATATTCCTCGCCGAACAACTAGACAGGGGGTACATTAGACCATCGAAATCCCCATACGTTTCACCATTCTTCTTCATAAAGAAGAAAGACGGAAAGCTCAGACCCGTACAAGACTACCGACGACTGAATGAAGTCACCATCCGCAACCACTACCCGCTACCACTGATTCCAGAACTCATTGACAAAATTCGCGATGCACGACTCTTCACGAAGCTAGACATCCGCTGGGGATATAATAACATCCGCGTAGACGAAGGAGACGAGTGGAAAGCTGCCTTTAAAACGAATAAGGGAGCTTTCGAACCGCTTGTGATGTACTTCGGACTCACGAACTCCCCCGCGACGTTCCAAGCGATGATGGACTTCACGTTCCGAGGACCGGTGTTAACGAATGAAGTAATTGTGTATATGGACGATATCCTAATCGCAACCGTCGATGACCTCATACGTCACCGAGAACGAGTCCATCAAGTCCTAACCATATGTGAAGAGAACGACCTCTACATCAAACCAGAGAAATGCGAGTTCGAAGTACGCGAAACGGAGTACCTAGGGCTTATCATCGGACATGGGAAGCTGCGCATGGATCCCGTAAAAGTACGAGGGATTCGCGAATGGCAACCCCCAAAAAGCCTCAAAGAAGTGCGTGCCTTTATCGGCTTCTGCAACTTCTACCGTCGGTTCATCAAAGGATTTTCGACACTTGCACGCCCCCTCCACGACCTTACAAAAAAGGACACCCCATGGCATTGGGGGGCAGACCAACAACGCGCGTTTGAACGCATCAAAGACCAGATATGTCAAGAGCCAGTCCTCCTCTCCCCCGACCTAGCAAAGCCCTTCAAAATGGAAGTAGACGCGTCCAACGTCGCCATTGGCGCCGTCCTCAACCAATTAGGGAGCGATCAAAAGCTCCACCCAGTAGCGTTCCATTCGGAATCGTTATCCCAAGCTGAACGGAACTACGACATCTACGATCGAGAGTTGCTTGCAGTGGTCAAAGCGTTGCGCGCCTGGCGCACCTACCTCGTCGGCTCTCCCCACAAAATCATCATACACACCGATCATGCCAACCTTCAGTATTGGAAGGAACCGCGAAAAATCAGTCGACGAGTGGCACGCGAATTCCTAGAATTATCAGAATACGACTTCGTATTAAAGCACGTATCTGGAATTCGGAATGGTCGCGCAGACGCCCTATCTCGACGAGCCGACTACGCACCAGGCGACGGAGATAATGATGATGTCATCGTCCTCCCGGCAGACCGCTTCGTCCGAGCCACGGAAATGTCAATGCACGACATGGACATTTGGACCCAAATAGCGCAGAACCTTGACGAAGCACAAGTGCTGCACTGGGTTGAACCGCACAGTCTGAAGAAGCACGGAGGATTATGGTGGAAAGGCGACGCCCTCGTCGTTATCGGGGATAACGATCTTAAGCGGGGGGTAATCACCTTTTTTCACGACACACCTGCAATGGGACACCCCGGAATCACAAACACCTACGAACTTTTACGACGAGACTACTGGTGGCCTAACATGCGCAAAGACGTCGAGGAGTACGTCAAGGGCTGCGCCACATGCCAAGCCAACAAAATTAATCCCCACCGACAAAAACCACACCTATTCCCCATCACAACCGATCCAGACGCAGAACCCTTCGAAGTCGTAGCCATGGATTTCATTACGAAACTACCACAGTCTCAAGGATACGACTCGATACTCACTATTACCGACCATGACTGCTCTAAAGCAGCCATCTTCATCCCGTGTAACGAAACGATCACAGCGGAAGGCGTAGCCCGGCTATACCTTCGCCACGTCTACCCCCATTACGGCATACCCCGAAAACTAATCACCGATCGAGACCCCAGATTTACATCCGCATTCATGACACAACTCTGCCAAGTTCTCGGAATCAGGCAGAACATCTCGTCGGCGTATCACCCCCAAACAGATGGGCAGTCGGAACGCACCAATCAATGGCTAGAACAATACCTACGCCACTGGAGCAACGTGCAACAGGACAACTGGGCAGAGGCCCTCCCCGTAGCACAGTTCGCACACAATGCGTGGCCCAACGCGACGACCAAACACTCCCCCTTCTCACTCATTATGGGGTGGGAACCACGTACCAACTGGGTTTCGAAACCCACAACCTCTCCATCAGTTGACCAGCGGTTGGAAGATATGGGCAACTTCCGACAACATGCGCAAGATTGTATCAAACACGCCCAAGAACTCATGGCAAAGCGAGGGCGCACTCGCTTCGTTCCTTATCAAGAAGGGGCACAAGTGTGGTTAGAGGGGACAAACCTTAAAACGTTCTACCCCACTGCCAAGTTAGCCCCTAAACGCCACGGGCCGTTCCGCATCAAGAAGGCCCTATCAGCGGTGTCTTACAAATTAGAACTTCCGGAATCATGGAAGATTCACCCCGTATTCCACGCCAACCTCCTCACCCCATATAAGGAAACGGAGCTACACGGGGCAAACTTCACGCGACCCCCTCCTGACCTTATCGATGGCGAAGAAGAGTTCGAAGTGGAGCGAATCCTCGGATCAAGAATCCACGGCCGAGGGCATAAGCTCCAATTTCTGATCAAATGGAAGGGATTCCCCATGAGCGATAGTTCGTGGGAACCTCTCGAGAACGCCCAGCATGCATCTGACCTCATCGCCGACTTCTACCGGCGTAACCCAACCGCCGAAGGGGCTGGACGAAAGATATAAGAACACGCCCCACGAGCCCACACAACACACTCCCCTCTCACTCCTCACACCATGACGACCACTCCTATTACGTCCAAGATTCCCTCGCGCCCACCGGCACAACTCATACTCGAACAACTGACCGTACCATCGCAGGATCAGGGTGTCCCCTCTCAGCCAGAGGGTTGTACGCCGTACTCTGTGATCTCTAGCCCTGCTCCTCCCGTTCTATCCCTCATTACTCCCGCCCTCGATCGCCTCGCGCGAGAAGAAGTCACCACGTCACTACTCACCCTAACCGCCCCACCTATTGACACCCCGATAACCGTACATGTCCCACTCGTCCCCACTCCCCCATTCCCTCCTGGGATCGATCACGTACCCACGCCGACCACCCAACCACGTATCGTCGAGCCCGATCCCACCATAGCCTTCCAAGACGAGGAAGAAGAAGAAACTATAGACCCGGGACTCCCTTTCCTTCGCAACGACCCCGACCTCACCTTCCTCTATTTCCCCATGAAGATTGGAAACGCGGGATACCCAAAACAAATCGCGCGTTTCATTTACTATCGAAAGAATTATCAGGAGGTCGTGGGAACCATGGGAAGGGGGCACCCTTGCTACGTACAGTCGGTCTACCTACAGGGAGTATACGAAGGACAACTCCCCCAACACGTCACGGACCAACAACTCGCCATGTTCCACCCCCACGACCCCCGCGCCATATGCATCAACGAGGTCCTGACGGAGTTGCGCAGCGTCCGCATCCACGCGGATATATCCCGACTCCGGGAATGCCTCCTGCGTAAGGACGCGATCGCAGTTCGCGAGTCCGAGCTTCGACGGCTGGAGACGGACCTCACGCGGGACCGTTTCCACATGGACATGGATCTCGCGAGTGTGCGGAAGCGACTGCAATACGCGCGTGTCGTACCACTCATATCCGAGAAGTTTGACGAGCTTCAGACCAGGCTCGTACGTCCAAGATCTACCCCCGAGGCCATTCCTATTCCCCCGCGCGCCGGGGGCCCTTGCGAGATGCCTCGCCTTCAGGGAGAGGGCAGCAAGCGAGCTCGCAAGTGCTTCCAGTGCAAGTCGACGGACCACTTGATCGCGCAGTGCCCTCAACGGCGGGCCAAGCAGCCGTGTCAGTGGTGTGGCAGTCGTACTCATCAGTACGATGTGTGCCTTATCCGTCGAATCTCCCCTATGTCCCCCGCTTATATCGACCCAGACGACCGCCCTCGGTGGTGCGGTAAGTGTCTGCGGTATGATGCCAAACACGAAGAAATACACTGCCCTCAGTACGAGCAGTGTCGAGAGTGCGGTGAGCGGGGTCGTCATCTTTTCCTACGTCGTCATACCTGCCCCCGCCCCCCGTCACCGACCCCAGACACAGTACCAGTCGAAGATGACTGGTACTACACCAGCGACTAGTCGAAGTCGTGGCGACTTCGAATCTGATGGGGGGGTAATGTTACGATTCTCGTCTGTTCTGTACGATAGGTCTTATCTGCTTATCTGCCTTATCTCGCGTTCGCGTGTACGTTTACCCATGTTCCACTTCGATTCGGTTCTCGCCTCTTATCTCGCACCAACCCCATGACCGCAGAGAAGCCAGGGATGTAGCTTCTAGGGCCCGCTGACGTCATTTGAGCCCCGCGCGCCCCCGCGGGATTCCCTTGTACCTCTTACAGACTTCCCCTTTGCACTTCCTTATTAGCTCGCTGGGGCCAGTACCCCAGGATCGCGTCATATGTTTGTACTTCGCAAACAACCTGTAGTAGTATATAAGTTACGCTCTACCTAGCTTGTACGGTAGACTTGACTTCTTGTGTAATACCACAATTGTCTTTGCCTCACGAACGACTTTGACTCGCCTTTGCGCTTGAGTCCCTCTTCGCTCGCCTTTTCGCTTGAGCCTCGAACTTCCGCTAATATCCTTGTGTCCCTGGGAGACCAAGTGATACTTGTTCATCACCGAACTGAACCTTAGCCGGTTCACGCCTAGCCAGTCCCGTTGACTTATCGAAGTACACGTCGTACTTAACGCCCCTGTGGTGGCGTTACATCAGCGCTTTGTAATAATCCATGGTTCGTGCGGTGAACGCGGGTCACATGTGCTCCAACGCCGGATTGTCGTCGATTTGGCGACAGCGAACACGACCAAGCATGGTCATGTGTTTCTTGAGCGAGCTCTGTGTACAATGAGAAGTCAGTCACAGCGGACACCGATGGCACGAAATCGCTCACCGGTGATAGCCGTTGATCGTTGGCTTGCTCACAGCCCGATGTTGTGAGCAGGCTCCGGGTCACTGCGTACTTCAGGTACTCGATGGTGTGATTGGCATCAACAATTATGTCGAGAACAGTGCCAGCCACGAGTGCACCGGTGAGCCACCGCTAGGTCAACCCCACTTAGTAGTGCCAATGTGCGAACGTCAGGAAATCGGGCTTTCACCTGCCAGAGCGACAGCACACTCTTTTTGGTTTGCTGACCGCTCTTCCGTCGGCCATCAAGTATGAACCGATCGACCTAACGCAAAGTCATCCTGCGGTCCGTCTGAGGTCGAACGCCGAACGGCACACTTACCCATGCCTTCGTGTCTGGAGTCCCGCTGCCCACTGCCGCCGACTGAGACATCGCGGTGCCATTCGCACCCGGGTTGTCACCATCGTCGGCCTCACCCACCATAGGGTCGTCTCCTCCGTCGTCATCGTCGTTGACTTCTTCACTAGAAAGGCCACGGTCGAATGAGCTGCACAGCTCATCAACATCATGCGCAACGGCACTTTCAAGTGCCGACTGAGAGTGGGAGCTGTCGAAGCCGCGAGAGCTGCGCAAAATGGAGCTTGAGGTGTTTGCACTGGGTCGCCCAAATCAGTGTCGACATCGGTGCACGCAAACGGCACACACCTGGCAGCGGGCACCTGCAATGCGTTGTACTCCTGCAGACGGTGGACGAGGTCGATTTTCTTACCACCTCGTGTGAGCGAGCGGCTCCTGCACAGTTCCTTCAACTGTGTCACTTTGAGGCCGGTGCTTCGTGAGTCGTCAAGAGGGTTTCAGCAAGCGGGAGAATCTGAGAAAGTGAAAGCTTACTAATTCGGGCTTGAATTCGCGTTTTGCGACGGTGATTCGAACATCGCAGGTAAACGGGGCATCCATGAGTCTGGAGGGTCCAAGTTGATGAAGGGGATTGGCAAACGGATCAGAGGCATGGCATACAAACGGTGCGAATATGCACTGCGAGATCGCCTGCTGCTCCCTTGGCCATTCCGAACGGGGCCAACCCCACCGACTGCGATAGGGCTCGCCCTCAGTAATATATATATATTTATAGTAACACGAGGTGGACTTACCGCCGTTAGATGGAGAGCGTGCTCGTGTTCACTCGGTGGGGTCCACGGGTGACAAGCTTGACCACAATCGCCAATGTTGTTCGTGGTCTTGTGAGTCTTGTGAGAGTGCTCCCGATCCTGGCAGGAGCTCTGGGTCAATGTTTGCATTATCAACGGGTGGAGACACCATGCCGTTGAGGGTGGTAAGGTAATAATTAGTCGAGGAGAGAGTAGTAGGGCGAGGGACACACGCGGAGAAGTCGAGGGCCCCTCTGCGAGGCATGGTGGGTGGCCCCGCCTGCCCGAAAAGGACATGTCGCGCGTTTCACTGGGGGGCAAGCCAACTCACAGTCGGACTGTGAATCACTTAGGAGGTTCACACGCCGCAAGTGTGATTCCCCTTTTGGGACTTCTCTTAGGGTTTAGGTCCCAGGACGAAGGCTAGACAGGGGAATTACATAATTTGAAAAAGAGTAGTGTGATGTGATTCCGGAAATGCGGCTCAGGATCTCAGTTAGCTTAGCCGAGTCGCGCATTTTTGAAAATTGACCTGCTCACTCTTGCTTTCCATAGCTCAGCCCAGCTGGAGCCGGCTCAATTGGGAATGGCTCAGCTTGGCTCGTCTTTTTTGGTTGAGCTGTGCTTAGCTGAGCCAAGCCAAGCTGAGCCGAGCCACGGCAACACTCGGCCCGTAGGACCTTCGGAGAAAATTTTAGTCTTGATTTGACTGTACCCAGTAGGGAACATGCCGCGACGGAGCCTGAGTGTGGTGAATCCCTAATTCCGAGTCTAATCTCGTCTGTTGTGTTCCACCATCACGTTCATGACATCTCAGATCTCAGCAAGGAGGACCCACGGTGGGAGCGACGGGTCCTGTCTGCCAGTCCTTCGGCAAGTTAAGAAGCCAATCACAATAAGTGAAGACGACCGACAGAGTCGACCCTCGCTGCCCTGCGGTGATCAATCACCAGGTGCGTCCGTCATAGGCGTGCCAATCAATCAGGTCGACTCACTCCTTCAGTTAGGCTCTTTTTGTAGAAGCGACTGGTTAAAATCGCTAGTTTCCAGTCATGTCTGATTCCTTAGAGCATGCACTCCAAATTAATCCGACTGGCGCGGGCGTCAGGTGCATATTATATACACGGCGAAGCCTTCCATACCCGTCGCGGTCTTCTGAACAAGTGGAGCATTTAATAAATGGTTAGGACGATTTCGTAAGCGCTTTAAACGCTTCGACTAAACGCTCGTTTTTATTGATGATGCTATTTTTCGGGACCTATATTGCGACCTAGCCAGGCTTATTATGACACCAACTGCCGTTCCTAAGAGCTATTCTGTCACTTCATGCGTCTCCTCTTCTCTGTCTCCGTCTCCTTTGTCTGGGTCACAATTGTCAATGCCCAGTACAGCGTCTACCAGCCCAAAAACCGGGTGATCTTAGGTGGCTCTTCCTTCGATTACACCAACACTGCAGCAGCTGCTGCCGCTAGCTACACAGGAGCAGCCGCATATGACCCTACCATTCTGAACCCGCCTGCCGTTCCCGACCCCCCGATCCCCACACAGGTTCCAGTGCAACTCACGAGCACTGGCGGCATACCGAATTTATCGATCCCTCAAAATGGTGGCTTCTTTGGGTTCTCTATCGAGATGTCAGTGTCGAATCAAGTCTGTGAGTCCTCGTGCCATTCGCCGTTAGATGCCCTGACCGACAGGCGACGATCTCAGTGGGAATGAACAGGTGAGCTACTTTCCACGCCAACTCTCATACCTGGTGCTGATGCGCATCAGCTCCTACTTACAGGTCCCGTTCTTGAACCTGATGGCAAATTTAGTCGAGCGAGTCGGCTGGGTGCAAGTGCGCGTTGGTGGTAACTCACAGGAGAACGCAGAGCTGGTGGAAAGTCTTCCGAACGGCGCTATGCTCGCAAAGGATACAAATAATACTTCCAACCCGACGGGTACACCTCCGTTGGCGTTCACAACCGATCTACTGTACCTCATGGCGAACATCTCAAGCCTCACAAATACCCACTGGTACCTTGGTTCGTCTCTCCGCGCCCCCCCCCCCGTCCCCGATACTCATGAATACAGGTATCCCCTTCCTCAACACAACGCCGTTTTCCCTGGAGATCGTCGAAAATGGACAGCGAATCCTTGGCGACTACTTGATAGGTTTCCAGGCGGGAAATGAGCCCGATCTTTACGGGAAGAAGTCTCACGGTCACCGGCCGTCGGTCAGATCACTTTACATGTCAAAGCTCGAAGTAGGAACTGATAAAATGTGTCAGACTTATTCACCAGTTGATTACTTCGGAGAAGTAGGAACCCTGATACAACAAATCGCCAACGATCCCTTGATCCCCAAAAAGGACAATCTGCTCATCGTTCCTAGCGTTCAAACGTCCTGGACCCCAGAAAGCGTGTGGGATACTGGCATCGTATCTTCTTATTCAAGCAGTATTCTCAGTCTTGCAGTCGAGCGGTAAGTACCCGGTCCTCATGATTAGCGTCGAGGCTTCTCACTTCCATTCCAGATACCCTGACGACAATTGCGCCGCCGTATATCGTTCCCGCGGTGGAGTCGTGCAAAATCCGCAGGACATCTTCATTAACTATTTGCAGCACAATGCTTCCACGAACATGGCTTCGTACTATACCAACTCGACCGCGTTTGCTGTTCAGAACGGGAAGCCGTTCGTCATGTTCGAGACCAACACCGCCTCGTGTTCCGGCTTCCCAGGAATTTCCAATTCATTCGGTGCAGCGCTTTGGGCGCTCGACTGGGCGCTCACGATGGCGTACAGCAATTTTACCGGGGCGCTATTCCACATCGGTGGACAGAACGCGTACTACAATCCGTTTACCCCACCACCGACCGACCAATCCACGTTCCACCAATGGACCGTTGGCCCGGTCTACTACTCTGCTTTGGTCATGGCCGAAGTGTTGGGACCGCACAATACGTCTCAGGTGGTTGATCTCACGTCGAACATCAACACTCCGATTTATGCCGTATACGAGAACGGCGCACCAACGAAAGTGGCGCTATTCAATTTTGTAACAGATTCGACTGGCGCGTCAACATACACCGCCACGATCTCCATCGGCGGCGGTACCACAGGCCAGAGCAACGCGACGCCTTCGCAAGTGCAAGTCAAGTAGGTACTCCTCTCCTTCCCACGAGCGGCTTCTAAACGTCCTGTCTCATAGATACCTCTTGGCCGACTCTGTTTCGGCGAAGGCTAATTTCACCTGGGCGGGCCAGGTACGGGGCTCATTTCTTTTAAGTTGCGTAAGGTCTCACGGATGCACAGACGTTCGGCAACAACTTCGGGTCGGACGGGCGGCTGGTCGGGGACCTGAACGTGACGACGGTGCAGTGCGACACGACGGCCAACACGTGCTCAGTGTCCGTTCCCGCGCCGGGCTTCGCGCTCGTCTTCCTGACCAGCGACTCACTCAGCGCGACGAGCCCCGGCAGCAGCTCCGCGTCGGCGCCGCGCGCTACGCTTCCTGGTGCGTTCGCCCTGTTCGCTGCCGCTCTGGGCGCAGTCGTGGTCGCGCGGAGGTGGTTATGAAAGACGGATGGGCTTGTTTATTGTGTATGCATTCGTCATTACCAACGGACCAGGGCCTGTTCGCGAGCACACCAATACCGTGGGTCTTTGCATTTCAGACGTCCCCTGGCTCGGGATCGCCGTCAAAGGTGCGACTTATTGCGCTAACATAAGTTACGCTCGTGGACATTCGTTTTCACGTGCTTCCCTTGATCAGATTGAAAGTTTAAATGTCATAGTCAGGATTACGTTTTGCGAGTATCGTTCGTAACAATACAATCACAACTCAACGATGACACAAGTACTGTATACATCTCCCTAGCAGTGTCACCGCAACCGTGCATGATATCTACTCTACGCACGTCGCGGCGTTCTTCTTCGCCTGCCCGATTAAAGGTCAACGTGGCTCCCTCGTGAAACCGTGATTCCTTCGCCTTTGCCGTCGACAGAGCTTTTCTCGTCTTTCTCACTGTCTCCTTCGGCGGTGACAGCCGGCGTGGCATTTTTCCCTATGTATGCATGAGGTCCATGGTAGTGTCGGCGACCGCTGCGGAAGTAAGTCAGCACTGTTCGTGCACTTTGTTCGTAGAGCACCACGTACTCTATGAAGTACCAGATCCTGGCACGCAAGTCAGCTTCAGAAGAGCGCCAGAAAGGAAGCGTGCGTGATCACATACATGGCTAGAAGGGCGATGCTGCCCGTAATCACTGACGCGTAGTTCATCGTGTCCTTCGTCACGGGCAGATATGTCGGCAAAGAGAAAATGACCGAGACGAATAGCGTCCACACGATACAGTTGATGTTGACCGCCCATCCGAACCATCCATCTCCCATGTAGAACGGCCCGGGTTTGAACTGCACTTCTGGGTGATGTTGATAGATGCGGCGGAGCGCTATCGGGATGATGTATGAAATGTCGAGGGCCATAGCGGTGAGTGAAAAGATTGCGTTTACTGCAACAGGGGAGGCAAGACCCAACAACCCGGGGAGGATGCTGAAGATCGTAGTGAACCAGATGGCACGCATGGGTGTGTGTGTCCACTTAGAAATGTGACCGAAGTAACCATTGTCGGGAAAACCTGCATGGGCGGGTGAGTGAGTATCGGCACAGGGGGGGGAAAGTCGTACCGCGGTCCCGGCTAAAGGCGAAAACCATCCGGGAGCACGCTTGGAGAGCAGTTTGACAAACGAAGAAGGCCGTGAGGCAAACAAGTGTCTGAAGACAATCCAGATACGCCCAAATAAACGTTTTTACGGCACATACCCAGAGGAACAACGCCGTGGGTTTTCCCATGCGTAAAACCATAATCTAGGGGTATATCGATAAGACATGGAAGGCACAAAAAAACCCATCACGTACCTGAAGGAAGGCGGACCCAGAAGGACCGGGGAGGTCCCCTCTGAAGGTGATGTCATCGGACGATTTAAAGAAAGAGTTGGCCCAGAACTCACAAAGGACCAGAGCACAGCACCAGCACGATGTTGAGTAGCCAGCCAAGGAGACCGGTCCCTATAACTACAGCGCAGGCTTGAGAACCGAGAGAATGGCCTCCTTACGTATTACTCACCAGCGATAACGATAGCGGCTGGCGCTTGAATTAAACTATAAGTAGAGCGCTACAAGTTGGTCTACTGTATGCCTACCAGCATAGGAAGCACGCTTGACTTCCTCCCTATAGAGACATAAGATAAGCCGAGCCAAAGACTCAGATCACGTACGAAATGTGCGCTGTTGCGTCGTAGTCCTGTTCAAACCTTTTAAGATGTAGGAATCTGAGACCTTGAACCCAGAACGTACTGTCATCTGCAGGACAAGCTTGTCAGTTCAAGCAAGTTGGGAAATGGAAATCATATCTAACCGTCCATTGCACGCTGAGCAGTCCGAATAAAAATGCCAAGCCGCCGTTCCATCCGTTTGTCTGATTGACGAGACCATCCGAACCGAACACATAGTTCGCGGAGTGCATGTTGTGCCGCCCGGTCGTCGCTAACAAGACGATGATGATAACTATGTACGGTGGTTATCGCTACGAACAAGATGACATGATGGAGCTGCTGCCACGCACGGGTGGATGCACCAAGGTTGATGAATACGAATCCCTTCGTGAAAGTCGCGAGATGACGCGTGGCAAAAGAGTTCTACATGACGCGAGCACAGATGGTCCGCAACCATACACGTTAGGAGCTGTTTAACCAATTGGAAGGCCTGAACTGGATTTACCAAGATCCCATTGAAGATCAATAGAGCAGTAAAAAGGCCGACGATTTTGCCAGACGTGACCTCGTAGTCTCCATCCTTGGCGACGACGACGGCAGCCCAGATCATGACCGAAAGTCCGTATTCTGTCGAGGCAAGCCCAGCAACTTGGCCAAGAGTGTTGAGCCAGCCAACAAGCCAGCCAACCTGCACCAGGATGAGGACAAGTACTGTGTAGACATAGAAGGTACTTACAATGGGCCTTTGTTTCGCTGGCACAAGCTTAGCGGACGCGGTGTATCTATCACATGACTATTTGAGCGGGGGTGAGCCGTAGTCCGAGTAATTACGCACAAACCGCCGCAGGCGGGAAAGGCGCTGACAATTTCAGCAATCGACGCCCCTGTATACGGGCATCAAAACAGTGGAGTAAAGAAGACGGAGAAAAGAACTCGCCTAGGGTGAAACACATGGTCGCTCCGAGAATCCAGCACCACGTTACCTATTGAGAATATTCTAATAGAATCATAGACGGATATGTGCGGAGTATGTTGCCGTACTGAAGAAGGACCACCTAGGAGCAATGGCGTATTGAATGTGGTCGCCACAGATGAGCACAGGCCCTTTGCACCGATATCAGTGGGTATGGTCTTAAGCACGGCGAGACCGTGTACATACCATGATACTGAAGGCAAAGCTGATCTGAGAGGACGAAATTGACCACACGCCTATAAGGAAACGGCGAAAAAAAGGTGGGTTGCACATACCGTTGCAAGGTTGCTGAACTCTCGCTTGAAGGAGGGGACGTATCCCATAGCCTCAAGTTTCTTGTCATCTTCATCCCTGTAGTCAGTCGCGCCGTTCTCATGATCGGGCATGTTGGGAGGGAAGAGTGAGGGCCTGAGGAGAGCAGCAGTGATAGGATTCTCGGGAGATAGGGACCCGTCAATGGGAAATGAAGTTCACATGCCCCATTTAACCAAAAAGACCGTTATCGAGAAGATAAGAAGTGTGACTTGGACGCCCGTGGAGAGATGGTTTAGCAGGACCGATGTCATACGTGTTTAGTCCATCGATCCCAGAGATGTATAGCTCCGTGGCCCCAGATCCGAGTTCCAGACAAGAGCGGCCCTGAACACGCAGCTTCTCCGTCAAAATCAAATCGGCCATGATACAGTACCACACAAGGGGGCCATACAAAAATTACCAAACAAAGCAACAAACAGTGTCAAATACGATCGTTGACCAAAGTTCTTTTCCATTTACCCCGAAAGGTTACCCCGGAAGGAAACCTGACGCCCCAGGTCCTTGTATGGCAATACTTTGCTTCAAATCACCGCCCGCCTAGCTCAATCGGATAGAGCGTCAGACTCTTATGCGGGTGTTGATCACATTCCATGGTGATCTGAAGGCTGCGAGTTCGACCCTCGCGGTGGGCTACTAGTTTTCTTTTTCTTCTGACTGCTTATGCATCTGCGATTGTCACGATAGGGGCTGTCTGACTAAACCTGGGATACTAGTGACTCAACCTGCTACTATATAACTTGCACAGCTGAGGTTCCCCAGACCTGTCTTTGTCTTTACCAGTCTCTTCCACATTCTTACTGAGTGCTCCTTTCTTTGTCTTCCATTCACCCTCCCTACCCTTAGTCTTGGGTGGGACCTTCGGAGCTTCTGCACTCCGAGCTATATCAGAGTGTCGCACTCTCACCGAACTCAAGTCAAGTCGACTTGGGCGCATCCTTGGAGGCCCTGTCAGCCTTAACGTCGTCGACACCAACAAGTCCCCTACAGTACAACGTGTTACTCGTGATCGCCTGCATCCCCGGGCTACACCCAACAATCATTTCCTATTTAAATCGCCAATCGATACTATACCCTGGCGCCAAAGGGTTGGCGAAATACACACAGCACCATCAGCCCACACACTCATAGTTACACATTTCAAAAGTGGACTGGAGAGACCCGCAATACATCGCAACCCAATTACCGTCCCGGAAAAGTTACTACCACCGTCACCGCAACCCTAATGGCCAGCAGAGTGCTACGCGGCAACCCCAGAATATTCGATGGCACCTGCACAGAAAGCCGAGGATTCTTGGTGGCTACACAGTTGTATTTGATGATGAACAATGTCAATGACGAAGCCCAGAGAGTCAATATCGCCCTCAATCATATCCGTGGGGAACGTGTGGGCAGTTGGGTCGCCGGCAAGAGACGCTGGTTGGACGCAGTATCGAACGATTCAGCTCTCCTCCAGGGACAAGACATCTGGAGTGCCTTCGAGGATGATTTCCTCATGGAATTCGCCGATCCCGCGGAACGCGCCAAAGCCCGAAAGGAGATCGAAGAAATCAAGATGGAAGGCGTAAAATTGGACGCTTACATCCAAGATTTTTGCCTCCTCGCGCGCTTGGCACTATACGACCCGGACGCGCCCTACGTTATTCACCTTTTCCTGCAAGGACTCCCTGCCGACCTGGTGCGGTGCTGCGTCGATCGCGACCTACTTACATCTTTCGAGGATTGGGTCGAAGCCGCCCGCAAATGCCACCTAAAGTACCGTCATATCCTCAAAGTCATGACCGCCCCACCACTCTCAAACGAGGAGGCACTTGTTCTGAAGCGAGCTGAAGAAATGGCGGTGCGAGACCCGAGCACGACGACGCGGAAGAATGGCCTTACCGAGCAGGACAAGATCCGATACAAACGCGAAGGGAGGTGTTTTTGCTGCGGCCAACAAGGTCATTTTTCGAAGATGTGCCCACGAAAAAAAAGGGGGACGACGTCACGGCCGACAAGGAACGAGACACAGAGCCCTCTCACGGCCGTCGAGAAGGCTTGGCTTAAACTTCGCGCATTGTCAATCGAGGAAAGAAGAAAGTACGTTGAAGGCGTTCAAGAAGACCGGAGGGAGCTTTGGAACCGTGAACCGAACTCGGGCTCAACCTCACCGGTGAGGACTGGCGTGGCCGTAGTCGACGACGGTGACAAAGACCGTGAGCCGACCTCAAGCACGACCTCGCCGATGAGGCCTATGAGGACCGGCGTAATCGCAGTCGACGACGGTAACGAAGACAGTGAACCGACCTCAAACCCAACCTCGCCGATGAGGATCGGCGTGATGAGAGTCGACGACGACGACGACAATGACGAAGCATTCAGGTTTTGGCATCGTGGCCCGTCCTCAAACCCACCCCCACCAGTGAAGTTTGAGACGACTGGGATAGCCATAGTCGAAGGCGCCTCATCAAACCCACCCCCGCCAAGGAGGTTTGAGACGACTGGGATAGCCATAGTCGAAGACGCCTCATGGTAAAGGTCACATTACTAAAAGCAGCCCAAATAATGGTCTCATTCTCCTGGTTCCGTTTGCGTCTCTACGTGTTGCCTCGTTCGTGGTCTACAGGGTTTTGAAATGAATTGCTGGCGGTGTCACATCCTCTCGAATGTAAGATAATGACTCAGTGCGGAGTAGTACAAGTTTGTATTTTGCAGCTTCAACTTGAAGAGGATATGGAAGAGAATTTCAGCAGTCTCTCGGTTTCCGTTACCTCTGAGTTTAGGGCTCTGCTTCAGGCCCGCACGCGGTGGGAGTGTGAAAGATGACTGCACCTGCACAAGGCGCACAAAATTGAGTGTGACGACTCTCTGTTTTTTTTACGCGGTACGATGGACATTAGCCTTCGAGTCCGAGGCAAGATAGATGGCGTCAAAGAAAGAAAAACGTGAAGAAGCACCGATCGAGAGCAGGGGTCTACAAGAGGTCGGACTGACTCAGTTACCGCTTCTCGCTGCCCGCCTGTATAGTTAAAGTGGTCATGCGCGACTCGCGAATTGCTGAACACTGAAGTACGAACCAATGCAGGACGAAAGAAGGATCAAACAGCATATATCGAGCAGATATGAATGCAGCCGCTGGCAGTGCTCACATTGTCCTTTTGTGAAAGACGGCGGCTGACAGAAACCGTTCATCCATGTGTCAGAAGTCTTGGCACTTAGTTAAGCGAACCTTCTCCAACTCCTCCACCTCAAAACCACTGTATCGCCGTGCATGCACGCCAGATGGACCGAGGCTGTCTGTTTCGCTGTTTCGAAGGCTCGACAATGTCCCTTATTGAACCCTATCGCCTGGTTTCGTCTCATCTGTACGGCGCAAACGCGAGTGATCGAACCCGACGCAGCCGGATCGGCATATTGGAATAGACGCCGGTAGCTCCACCAAGAATTCCAATTTGCGGCATCTTGAGATGTGAGATGCATAATCCTCATCGGCTCATACATGAATCTGACGTACCCCGACACCGGAGTCGTTGCATGTCCTTTTTATCCTCGCCCCTCACACACGACTAGCAGATGCTCACTCCTTCCCTTATCACAAGTGGCCCTATGCCAGGCCAGCGACACACCTCTGACCCCTTTTCCATGTCTTTGCACCACCACACCAGCAACGGCCACCACGAGTCGAATCTCTACGGGTTTTCGGTCATCCAGGAGGAAAACTGTGCGTCGTCCTGCGCTCATCTTATCTCGACCCTAATATGTTCACACAGACTGTCGTCGCTGGCGCCTCCCGCTATGGCTCCTCCTCTTTAGCGGGATGGTATCCGTCCTCACCCTTTCCTTCCTCCTGACCGGCACGGTGTACCCAAATTCATGGACGCGCTTCAGTTCTGAGTCCATGGGCATGTTCTCGGCTGCCGAGGGTTTCTACCGCCCTGGACACCAGCCATCAACCTTGGACAACGCGGCTTCTCGTATGCTAGAACCTGTCAGCCACGCTCCGCCCGACTTCTTCGCGCGAATATCGAGGAGCGGAGACATCACCACGGCACCAAGGAGCATCGGTCGCCCGTCCTCCTGTGGGCCAGCGACCCTTGTCGACAATTCCGTACGCATTGCAATTGCGCATATATACGTGTCCTTTGCTCATTCGTTGCGATCGCTGGCTCTGGTTTTGGGTTTATGATGTACAGGTATCCCTGCTCGTCCAGGTCCGCATGCCACACGACACACCACGTGGCGCGCGATGTGCGGTCACATCTGGCATCACGCTGACGCGGCGGCTCGAGGCCGCGGGCAAAGCTGCGCGGGTGCAGGTGTGGTCCCTGGCACAGGCGACGCCAGACGCGAACACGTGGGGCGACTCTCGGCCCCAGCGCGAGGCGCACGTCTCTAGCTTCGACGTGCGACCGGGTGAGGTGCGGCTGCATTCCGCGGAGTTTGGGTGTCCGCCGCCGTCGCAGTCGGTGCAGACGTTCGAGGTTGCCTGTGCAGGCGGAGATGACGACAACGACGACGCGTGCGCTGTGGATGTGTGGCAGGACCTTTTCAGAGTTGAGATCAGGGCGGAGGGCATATAATGAGACGCTGTGCTGGCTGGCAGTTCGCAGGCAGAAGGGTCCGGATTCTGGCGGTGATTTTGGCTCTGGCAACTTGCAATCTGGGTTTAGAGTTGAAGTGTATGTACGCTTGCTTCGGAAGTTCGTCATTCTTATAGCATTATTGTGTAAACGTCACCTTGGATGTTGCTTAGTTAGGAACACGAGTACTGTATCACGACTCTGTGGGCTTTTGGTCTCTGGTCCACCGAAGTGCGGCCGACGGAAGCCGAGATTACACCAACTCTTTGTGATCTGTCTTGCGCTCTCTCAAACGACTACAGTACACAACGAGAGGGACTCCTTTAACTAGCCTTTTGAAATTGTGCTTACCTGAATATGAATGGACGTTGTCGATGAAACAAGATCGGATCTATGATAGCCCATATGCATGGCTCTGACAAATGCGGTCAACTCTGTTTCGACTGTCTACGATTCGGGGGCCGAGTCGGACCACGATGTCCTTTGGATAGACACGATAGGACGGTGATCCCTGATTCATTATTGCTGTGCAACTCTCGTGCCTTGTCTCGGACAAGAGCCCCACCCTTGTTCGCCCTATCACAGGTCCAATCAGTTCGGCACTAACTACCATTGTCTACCAGTACTGTACGGGGTTGCCCATGTAGTGCCTAACTAGAGAGCCGGGACAGTGAGGGCCATCCATTGCTACTCTTTGCCTTGGAGATTTCCCCTCCGCGCCTGAGGCACTCAATGCGTTTAATCCTTTGGGACTAGACATTGTTGTACGCCGGGGCCACGTAACCCAAACCAACACCTCACTACGCAAATATCGTGTATACGGAGAACCACATCTTTCCTAAGATACATGCTGCGGGGTACCAATGCGGGTCTCAAAGAAACAAACGAGGAGAAGGTATCGTTAGTGGGGTCAAGAAGCAGTTCAGTGCCAACCTTGGACGTGATATAGACGGATGACGGTAAGGTACTCCATCAACCGACGCCTGAACCTTTCGGGGTGATAAATGAGTCCGCGTAGAACTCTGACTTAGAGTCAACGTGACATCGCGTGAGGGCCTCCGCTTCTGAGTTGATGGCGGCGGGAGTCCGGGCAACGAGGTATGCCATTTGTGCTAGGAAAGAAGCCGGTAGGTTAGGGTAAATGCCACTAAGGAGGTGGGCTCTACGCACGTCGGTCCTTATGACGCCGAGCTCAGCGTTCTGAAAAGGGAAGCACCTGAGGTGGCAGGGCTAGCTGGGGAGAGCAACTTTAGTCCTCAAAGCCATCCTCCGTACTAAGCAGATAGGTATGCACTAGTTCGAGATGCTCTGGCCCAGCATTTATGACGGCGAGTTGACGACGCGAAAAAAAGGCTTCTGCTGTTTGGAGAAATTCGTTGCGACTCGGACAACGAGAAGCGGCGGCCTTATGTGGTTTGATCTCGTTGACGAGGTGTGCGGCGTAGGACCAGCTCTCGGGGCTGGCAATGTCTCGGGATAGGCGCCCGAAAGCGGATAGCGGCAGCATCGAACTCATTACCGGAATGGAGTCGGCATCGGGTAGACTCGGAGTGAGTGACGTCTACGCAGGTCAGTGAGTAGGGGGAGGTCAAGTTGCTGGGACGAACGAATCGATGTACACGGTTATATATAGTGATATGCCGTGTTCCAGTAACTGGGATTCCTACGCACCGAGGGGGGTTGTTAGTACTGGGTCGTTACGGCGATTGGTTGACCGACTGTGTGAAGATTCGATGGGACGAAGGATGGCAAAAACCCAGGAAGGTGACTTTTGGGGAAATAAGGATAACGAAAAGTGGATATTCGGACGCAGAAAGCAAGTGGAGGGTCTTTGCGAGTCGCTGGTTTGCTTCCCGGGGACGGGTTTCGCGGGGCGCCGGCGAGAGGGACGAGGAGAGGATTCGCTGGCGCACGGTAGGAAACGTTGACGGCGCCGAGAGACGGTCGGCTATTGTTGTATTTAGATAAGCGGTTCCGGGGAAGAGTACAACCATCGTATGTAGTTAGGAAAGGTTATAGAGGCTGAGGCAGTATGATAGCGTAGAGAGAATGGGCAAAAGCGCGAAGTGCTTCTCGATTGAAAATAAGGGTCTTTGCTGCCGAGCCGAGGTCGCGACCGGTGGGTGGGAACCTCTCGGGGCGATCAGAGGGGCAGCAGCAGAGGCAATGAACCACATCATCGATCCCGTAGCAAAAGGGCGTGGCGGGCGGGCAAAAGAAAATATTCCGGTTTTCTCGACAGGTTGGAAAAGTGGGCGGACAGGTGGTGGCAGGCAGCAAGGAAAGAATGAGTCACGTGCCGACATGCCTGCTCATTCATAGATACTGTAATGCTCTAAGGCACCGCTTGTGCCTCGCTCTGCCTTGGACCGGCCAGAAGCACGACGGCCTTACAGCTTACAGTACCAGCTGGGCTTAAATTGAAGTGTAGACACAACCACGCAGCCAATGTAATTCGAGTCAGCGCTAATCAGCAACATGCTTGCCACTAAGTTACATCAAACAGCAGTTTCAACAGCAGCCAAGTCACAGCACGGAAGACTGCGCTGGTTGGTGGTAGTGTACGTTTGTGTCGTGTATACGAGCAACGCCGGCGCGGGCAACATGTCGATGATGTATCAATACATGATTATGATTGGTGGAGGGTTTCCGGTTTCCGGTTACCAGTGAGCGGTGACGTCGTTTTTGGGTCTCACTTCAGTGCAAGCTTCGAATTCAGTGTCTTGTTTGTTACTACATGACACGGTCCGCGTCGCGCTTTGTTACACATGATTACTGCTAAGTTGCCATTTGCATTAAGTATCATAGTATCCCTTTCTGTGTGTTTGTTCCTGGTATCGCGAAGTGATTGATGTTTGTGTTTATGACATCGCACACCGAGTCTCTGAGTCCTTACATGGCCTTACAAGCGGCCTCAAGTTGAAAGCTAGTTGGTACAACACATGCGATATTGCATGTATATTGTCAGTATGTTTTGACAGACCTGAGAGTAAATGGTAGCCACCTACTAGTACCACTTGAAGCAATCAACCCGACTCAAGGCATCTGCACACAAACATTCGCAGCATGTTCACGAAGAAGTTGGGCGAGCTTGGGCCTCTTACGGCGAGATACCAATGTAAGCGGTGTTCTACCGAACCAGGCTTTAGCGTTCACGTCTGCACCATGGCCCAATAGTTGCCGTGCAACACCAACGCCAGCTTCTTCTGAGCCATATGGACCTCGTGATACGTCATGCAATGGCGTAATACCCCGGTCGTCCACAGCGTCCACTTTTGCACCATAATAGAGAAGCAGCCTTGCAGTCTCGAGGTTCCCATAGTAGGATGCAATATGTAACGGTGTCCTGTTATCCTTGCGTCGTGCATTCACGTCTACGCCGCGCTCCAATAATAGCTGCGCAACACGAACACCATCTTCTTGGGATTTATATGCGCCGCACGACACCTTGTGGAGGGGATTCTCTCCATCGTCAGTCTCCGCGTTTGCTTCTGCACCCTGGTCGAGAAGAAAATGTACGATCTCGGGGTTTCCACAATAGGATGTTGATAAGTGACCTGTGCGCACTTAGCGGCTCAATGGACACGCAGATAACGGACTGCTTTAGATTAGATATACAGGACTTGTAGATTAGATTACTTTTGATCTTTACAATCTCAGACTTCTTGTATTCTCTTATCTATGACATCACACATGTACATGACATCATGGACCACTCTGGATTGGGCTTGTACTACGTCTATGTACTTTCCTTTGTTCTTATCTTTATTGTGATGTCACTATGATATCATAGTCTAGCCTTTTCTTGTTCTTTGCGCTCTTGTTCTCCTTGTGCACACTCCTTTGTGTCCCTCTGTAGAACAACGCTCCTTGTATTATGTGACTCTGTGTTACTTCTGTTGTACTAGTGTCACTCCTGTGTTTTGTATAAGTAGTACAGCTTGTACGCTCCTGGTCCACATCAGTTCTCATCTGTTGTGTGCCAGGTATGTCTCCACCTCTCTAATGTAACATCAGTTCTCATCTGTTGTGTGCCAGACTCCACTCTGCTTCACTTGCTTGATTACACTCTGTTGCTGCCTTCCAGCCACCTTCTATATCTCACCACAGTCTCAGTTCACTGTGAGTATAGTTCCTTCATGTGCGCTGTTCATCATAGGATGCTAGATGTAACGACGTGCAACGGTCCTTGTGTCTTGCATTGACGTCCACACCGTGCCACAGAAGTAGCTCTACAATACGGACACCATCCTCGCTGGTTTCGTATCTGGCATGTGACGCTGCGTGCAAGGGGTTCTCTCCATTGTCGGCCTCCGCGTGTGCTTCTGCACCATGGTCAAGCAGAAGCTGTACGATCTCAAGCTTCCCACAGGAGGACGCAAGGAACAACGGTGTGCAGTGGTCTTTGCGGCGTGCGTTTACGTCCACTCCACGCTCCAGGAGCAGCCGTGCAACACGGGCACCATCTTCTCTGGTTTTGTATTTGCCGCGTGACACCGCGTGCAAGGGTTTCTCTCCATCGCCGACCTCCGTGTTCGCTTCTACTCCGTGGTCGAGAAGAAGCTGTACGATCTCGGGCTTCCTATAGTAGGACGCGAGAAGTAGTGGTGTGCCGCGGCCCTTGCGTCGTGCATTTACATCAACGCCGCGCTCCACGAGTAGCTGTGCGACGCGGGCACCGTCTTCTCTAGTTTCTTGTTTGCCATAAATCACTGCGTGCAATGAGTTAGCTCCTTTGTCACCCTCCGCGTTCACGTCTCCACCATGGTCGAGAAGAAGCTTAACAATCTCGATCCTCCCACAGTAGGACGCAAGGAACAGTGGTGTACAGTGGTCATTGCGTCGTGCATTTACGTCGACGCCGCGCTCCAGAAGTAGCTGTGCGATACGGACACCACCTTTGCTGGTTTCGTATTTGCCGCGTGACACTGCGTGCAAGGGGTTCTCTCCATTGTCGGCCTCCGCGTTTGCTTCTGCACCATGGTCGAGAAAAAGCCGTACGATCTCGATCCTCCCACAGTAGGACGCAAGAAATAGCGGTGTGCGGCGGTCCTTGCGTTGCGCGTTCACATCCACGCCGCGCTCTAGGAGTAGTTGTGTGACACGGGCACCACCTTCTTGGGATTCATATTCGCCGTATGACACTTTGTGCAAGGGGTTCTCTCCATTGTCGGTCTCCGCGTTCGGTTCTGCACCACGGTCAAGAAGAAATCGTACGATCTCGAGTTTCCCATAGTATGATGCGACATGTAATGGTGTCCAGTGATCATCATAATTTGCATTGACATCCCCGCCACGCCCCAGGAGTAACTGTGCAATGTAGACACCATCTTTTTGAGATTCATATCCGCCGTGTGACACTAGGTACAAGGGAGTCCTTCCTTTGGCGTCCTTCGCATTCGCTTCTGCACCGTACTCGAGAAGCAGCCGTGCGATCTCAAGCTTGCCATAGTAGGACGCAATGTGTAACGGTGTCCTGTGATCCATTCGACGTGCGTTCACATCCATGCCGCGCTCTAAAAGTAGCTGTGCAACACGGACACCATCTTCTCGTGATTCGTATTTGCCGCGTGACACTTTGTGCAAGGGGTTCTCTCCATTGTCGGCCTCTGCGTTCGCTTCTGCACCATGGTCGAGAAATAGCCGTACGATCTCAAGCTTCCCGTAGTATAACGCAAGAAGTAACGGTGTGCAGTGGTCATTGCGTCGTGTGTTCACATCCGCGCCGCGCTCCAGTAATAGCCGTGCAACACGGACGCCATCTTCTTGGGTTTGGTGCCTGCCATATGTCACTGCGTGCAAAGGATTCTCTCCATTGTCGGTCTCCGCGTTCGATTCTGCGCCGTGGTCAAGAAGAAACCGGACAATCTCGGTCCTTCCACAGTAAGATGCGAGATGTAATGGTGTGGAATTATCCTTGGATCGTATGTTTATGTCCAGGCCGCGCTCCAGGAGTAGCTGTGCAACACGGACACCATCTTCTCTGGTTTCGTATTTGCCGCATATCGCCGCATGCAGGGGGTTGTCTCCTTTGTCGCTCTCCGCGTTCGCTTCTGCGCCGTGGTCGAGAAGTAGCCGTACGATATCGAACTTTCCGCAGAAGGACGCGAGATGTAACGGTGTGCAGTTATCCTTGCGTCGTGTGTTTACATTCACACCGCGCTCTAAAAGTAGCTGCGCAACACGAACACCAACTTCTTGGGATTCGTATTCGCCACATGACACTGCATGCAAGGGGTTCTCTCCATTGTCACTCTCCGCGTTCGCTTCTGCGCCGTGGTCGAGAAGAAGCTGTACAATCTCGGGTTTCCCATAGTAGGATGCAGAATGCAATGGGGTCAAGTGATTCTCGGATAGTGCATTCACATCCGCGCTGCGCCCTAGGATAAGTGTGAGTTACACGGGACCTAATTTTCGGGGGAAATACCCACCTTCTAAGCCTATGTGCGAAGTGACCCAGCTCCGATCATTCCTCATAGTGGCATATCCAAGGAGCACTCGTACGATCTCAAGTCTCCCATAGCAGGATGCCACGTGTAGTGGCGTTTTCCAGTTCTCATCCCGAGCGTTTGCCTCCGCACCGTGCCCCAGTAATAGCCCTGCAATACGGACTCCATCCTCTTGGGATTCATAATTGCCTTGCGACGCATGGTGCAATGGGGTCTTATCGTGGTTACTCTTCGCGTTCGCGTTCGCACCATGATAGAGAAGCACGCGTGCGATTTCGGGCCTCCCATAGTAAGATGCAGCATGTAACGGCGTCCAGCCGCGCTTGTCTTGTGAGTTCACATCCACCCCGCCCTCCAGTAATAGCTGTGTAACGCGGACAGCATCCTTGGGGTCACATTTGACTTGTCGCACTAGGTGTAACGGGGTTTCTCCCAGGTCGTTCTCTGTGTTCACCTTCGCACCACGGCGGAGAAGGACCTGCGTGATTTCGGGTTTGCCATAGTAGGAAGAAAAATGTGACGGCGTCCAGTGGTCCTTATTTTGAGTGTTCACATCTACGCCGTGGTCTAGCAATATATTGGCTACAAGGACACCATCATTTGGAGAGTCACATTCGCCTCGTGAGGCTAGGTGCAATGGGGTCTCCCCCTGGTTATTCTTAGCGTTCACATCCGCACCACGGTCTAGGAGCAGCCGTGTGATCTCCGACTTCCCCCGGAAGCATGCAAAATGTAGTGGGGTTTCGTAGTCCACGGTGCGCAGTGTGCACGCTAGAAAGGTGTTAGTGATACGACAACTATGTTCTTAGCGGTAATATTCACCTTCTATGGAATATTGAAGAAGTAGCCTTGCGATCTCGAGCTTCCCACACCACGATGCTAAATGTAGCGGCGTCACGCAATTCTTATCTTGGGCATTCACGTCCACGCCGCGATTTAGTAGGAGCTGTGCGATACGGACGCCATCTACTTGAGATTCATATTCGCCTCGTGACACTTGGTGCAACGGGGTCTCACCCCGGTCGTTCCCCGCGTTCAGTTTTGCGCCACGATCGAGAAGTATGCGTGCGATCTCGAGCTTCCCATGGTAGGATGCAGAATGTAACGGGGAGTTGCGGGTCTTGTCTTGCGCATTCACATCCACTCCTCTCTCCAGTAGTAGCTGCGCAACGCGAACTCCATCTTGCGAGCGAATCAAACTCGGATGTCTGCCTCGTGATACCACATGCAGTGCAGTCTCGCCGCAAGGGTTCTTCGCGTTCGGTTTTACACCATGGTTAAGCAGCATTCGTGCCATCTCCAGCCTTCCATGGTATGATGCGGAGTGTAACAGGATTGTGTCGTACTTGTCTTGTATACTCCCATTCACGCCGCACCCTAGGGAAAATTGTGTGACATCCGAGACTATTTTCTTCGGAGTAATGCTTACCTTCAATCCATAGCCGGAATGCGGTCTGATACCGGTTGATCGCCGGTTTGAAAACTCCCCCATCGCTAAGGGGCATCTGCCCGATCTTCTCCTTTCGAAAGAAGCACGCTAGATCTGAGGTAGATATGTGATACTTGTCCCCTGCATACGCTTTTGCGCCGTACTCCAGTAATAGTCGCGCAACTTCGACCCCATCTTCAAGTTGCGCGTCATGATTGCCCATCAAAGCTATCTGCAATGGGGTCTCGCCCTGGTCATTCTCCGCATCGGCGTTTGCGCCATGGTTGAGTAGGACCCGTACGATCTCAAGTCTCTTATTGTAGGATGCCAAATGCAGTGGCGTTGCGTTATCTTTATCTTTGTCGTTCGCGTTCGCGTCGCACTCCAGTAATAATTTTGCAATATCAGAACCATCGTCTGCATCTTGGGAAGTCTCCCGTCTCGACAATAGGTGCAGTGGAGCCTGGCCATCGTTGTTTCGCGAGTTAACATCGGCCTGATGCTCAAGTAGCATTCGGGCCACCGAGAGCTCTCCGATGCTCACTGCTAGATGTAGTGGACTCCAGAGATCGTCACGCAGGGCGTTCACATCCGCGCCATGTTTGAGTAAAAATTGTACAGCATCGATAGCCACTTTGTCGTGCCGATCTATTGTTTTGTGCAGCACAGTCTGTCCTCTGGTGTCCCGAACATCAACTTTCGCACCGTGCTTGAACAGGAGCTCCGCCACCCTGAAATGATTTCTGCACAGTGCCGCAACCAGCGGAAACCCGTATGAGCCCCCGATAGCGTTTACATGTTGCGGATATTTGATGGCGATGTGCCGAGCTAGGCCATGGAATCCACAGAGCGCCGAATAGTACAATGGGTTTGGTATCTCCGACGGCAAACTCCGGCCAGACTCTGCGTCTATGTCGTATAGCCCTATCCATGCCGCAAAGTGTGGTCTGTACAAGTCAAATAGGGACATCATTCCATTTTCGACGCGTGAGGCGACATCCTTGAATTGTGCATGCGCGACCCAGTGTCGGGCCGCATATTCAGCCAGTGGTGAACCCTTGACACTCTTATTGTCGTCGCGATCGTCCAAATGGAGTAGAAGTCCGAGACAGACCTGAGCAAGAATGATGTGCGCCCGTCTCGGAAGGATGTAATATAGGGTGAGGTCCCCCGCCGTTGAGGATCCAAGATATTTTGATGTCAAAAATTCTTTGACGGATAGGTGAGAAAACTGCACCACCCGAGAACCCCGGTTGTCGACGATGGTGATCAGACTTGAACATGTGGACAGAATAGCACCTTCTTGGTTGCTCGGCCGCCGGTCCGGGTGAAACTTCGGAATGCTTCCCTCGTCCGTATCAAAGTCAAATGTAAGGATTTCGGCCAGCTCCTCGACACGGAGCGGCCGGACGGAAACAGCGAGGCAACGAAGGAGACGACGGGCGTGCTTTCGGTTGTTCTCGTTTATATTCTTCAATACGCGTTCATACGTCTCGTCCAGTGTCCTCGGTAACTTCTCGAGAATCCCTTGAACGTCTGGTTGGACTGCGTGCCGCAGAGTCTCAAGTTGACAGAACACCCATTGGAACCTGTACGAGGCATGAGAAGAGAAGCCATAGTTGAGCATGAATTACGCTTACATTCCGTCCGCTCTTTCAGAGAGCTCCTCGACAACCAGCTTCTTATCGTCGTCCCACCATTGCTTCATCTGCTCATCCGAGGACACGACGGAGCTGACGTAATCGGCAATAACAATCTTTTGCCTACTTTCGTCGTGAAGCGACATCGCATTAACGGCCAATGGCTTGAGTTTAGTTTGGATGTCAATTTCCGGGCGACTACTAACACAAATATGCAAATTCGGAAGGTGGAGGTGAACGAGGTCTTTGATAAGGTCAAGGACTCCCTCCCGTGGGGTCGGCATTCCAGAGTCGGGACACTCGTCGAGTGCGTCCATAATAATGAAAATTGGGTGGTAGGACGCAACAGTGAGCATCTCCCTTAAACGGTCGATCAAGATACCATTGCTTGGCTGATATGTTCCTTTCCCATGTGCCGAATAAAGACGGTAGATGATGTCGCAACAAGCCTTTGAGTACGCCGAAAGCTGAACTAGGAGAGAGGTAATAACGCTGCGGACGTTTTGTTTTTCGTCGTCCCGAAAGTCGAAGTAGAAATACGCCAACGTTGCTCTTCCAGCATCGCGTAATGCCATAATGTGTTGTATGATTGCAGAACTTGTGGTAAACATGAGTACTGTAGCTGGTAACGACAATTGGGAAATGACAAACCAAAGAATGCTCTTCCCCGAGCCCGCTGCGCATATAGGGAGACGATTAGGAGTTAAGCTACGAAATAAAATAGGGACGTACGTTTCCCATGGATCCACAGAAGGGAACCTTTTGACATCCAATCCTTGAATACACCAGCCCCGAAGAACCACGTGAGAGGTGCGTTACGGTAGACCTCACACGCGGTATTGTGGTTCGTAGACGGGTCCGGCGGAGAGAACCATTTTTGAACGTTCTGTTCTATCTGATTCCCTGCGGCTGAGTTTCAGCGCTCGTAATATAGGCGATGGAAGTAGCAGACCACGAACACTTTATTTCTTCTACGTTGTTCACAATGGCCACGTTGGCTTTTTTGGCATCTAGGGAGACAGTGGTTCAGCATGAAGTGAGTGACTGATCGGAGAGGTTGCGGACCGTCTTTGTGTTTAATAGTAGCCTTCATAGTCTGAGCTATGTGTGAGTTATGGATAGTTTCGGGAGCTCGGAAACAGCGCGTGAAGCGAACTAGGAAGAACACGAAGTCTCAGGATCGCGCGTGTACGAGCGATGTCTGGGATTGTATTTACCTAGGAAGAACACGAAGTCTTTCCAGGCGTAAGCGTGCTGAAGGTAAACGAGTGGTAAAGTAAGCTCACCTCAGGATCGCGCGTGTACGAGCGATGTCTGAGGTGCTAGGTACGAGGAAACGAAGGTACTTGTACTACGGAGTCAAAAGTGTAATACGTATAGCTGTCATGCTAGTAGATATTCAGGGGGGGGACAGGACAGAGACAGATGGATTATGCTAGAGTAGGTTTTGAAGTAAGCGAGACGGAAGCAAATACTCATCGCGCATTATCTGCGCTCGATCTCAACACTATGGCCATCCGGGCCTCCTCCTGTATCAGACCATCTAATATTTTCAACGCATCCTCAATATCTGTCCTTCCCGAAAATCTCCGGAAATATATTCCTGAGGAGTGGTCAGGTGTGAAGTATATCTTGCAGAAATAACTCACTTGCTCGCTTTCGCTTTACCTCTTTCGTTGCGATGGAGAGAATAGATAGTACCTCAGTCATGATTTTCACAAGGACCCCCGCCATTTCGGTGGTCAATGAAATCTGAGTATAAACCCCAAGGCGCTCGAAGAAGCTCTCGACGCGTTCAAAGAGTTCGACGAGCGCATCGTGGCTCGCTCTCACATCTTTTGCTGCCTATACAATATCGGTGTTAAGCAGTACACGAATGGCGGCAGCGAAGATACACACAGCGAGGAGTACACCAACTCCAGTAAAGATTACTTTTGCAGGGGGGAACGCCTGCACAATAATGTCAGAAAGCGCTTCAAACTGCCATGAATCCGATCCCTGAGACGTACCAGAGCGACACCCGTGCTAAGCGTCGCAGAAAATGTGAAGAGGACATGTACCAAGGGACTGATCCACTTCATTAACCTCAGATCGCCAGCCCTAAACTGCTTAAATGCCTCGGCTTGGCCGTGAAGTACGGCTAAGATGGCATCGACAGAGTCACATTGTTGCACCTCAGTCGCGAGCGGATGGTCGAGAAGTTCTTTCCCGGTCTTCTTCTTGTACTCGTTCAAAGAGGCATTGAGGATTGATTCGAAGCCCAAGGGTGATGTGGATACCAGTGTCTGACTCATGGCGGAAGGAGACATTGTAGCTGCGACGGTAAGCTTGTCAGTGACGATAGCAGAACGGCAAGAGTGTGTAGAGTCAAGTAGGGCCGTCCACCGTACAACCATTCACGGGTACGGCCGTATCTTTGACGTGTCAAAACGGGTCGACCCGTCGCGAACCCGTACCGTAGATCCACTAACCAACTGAATCAGCTCAAATGGGACGTTACAGCTTTTATGGCCGTATTCTGGGCAACAGGTATGCGTTCGAAAAAATAAGTACAGACCAAAAATGCGTGCCTCAAGCACTCAGCTTGCGTGTCCTTCTCATAGACAAGAGCTCTATGACTGATAAAGAGGTTATGACTGAACTTGCAAAACGAACCGAGAAAGATAGTAGGGACACACGAAATGCCGATCAACGGCATTACTACCATTACGGAAGTTGCTGGTTGTAGCTACTGGGGATCTCCTACTAGACCTAGTCTTTAGCGAGGCTGTTGCATATGAGGCCTATGAGGGGTTGCAGACTCGGAATTTGCAATGGGATGGAAAAAGCGAGAATGTTAGAATTTACTTGGTGATACCAAATCATGCCAGTCAAGATGCCAGTGACACATTTTCGAAAATTTCGACAATATATGGACATCCTTGGCATTTTTTAAACATATTTTAGAGAACTATGTACAGTAAATTTAGAAAATAATCGTACAACCTTTTGTGTTCAAGACAGTCACGGTGATCAAGGGATCCTTGAAGGGATCGATCCAACATGTTGCTCCCAGCATGCCTAAATTTGGGCAACAGGCGCACTAGTTAAGTTACAACTTTCAGCTTGGCCGGTCGCAGGCGGTACGACTCGAGACTCGGACTTCAAGTTGACTCAAGAAGTGTTTGCAGTTGTCATCTTCAATTTTGGATGGCAAAGGCTGGCACCTCAGATGGAAATTGAAATGAAAGGTTCCGAGAACCGGCACCTTTAGTGCTTCATAAAAGCAACCAAACTGGACAAAGTCTTCGTAATGTCAAAAATAAGGACAGCCACTGAAAATGATCGCGTAAGCAGAAGCACAGGCGTTGCTATTGCCTTACTGGGATTTATTTGTTAACCAGCAGCTGACCATTGTTCTGACGCACTTTTGTTCAACGTCACAAGAACAATGTGAAGTAGCCGCAACCACGCTCTGAACAATGCCCGTGAACGAAGTGAAGGATATCGTCTTTATTCGTCGCGTTTCCAAGGCGAGGGTCGTCGACACGCGCTGGGTACTTAAACATGTCTGTCTTGTGCATGGCCTCCACACCCCTTCCTAGAGGTCCCTCGCGATCAGTCTCTCAGCCCACTGTGTGGTGCCACTCGTTTCTCTAAGGCTGTATTGAGCCATCTTTCCTTTTCCTTACTTCCCGCCAATACTTCCTATCTTACCTGCTCACATCAACCTGGTGTTGATTTCTCCCAGCCTCTCTTCACCTACGCTCACGGACTCTGTACTACTGTCACACGTCTCATTCTCACTCACCTGCATTGTATAACAACTCACGCACGTCCCATAATGCTTCCCCCTCGCGCATGTGAGTCGTACCTCTCTCACTTTTTCGTTCGCCTGATCCAATTTACCTGTCTACTAGATGTATTCCTTGGCCTAAACGGCGTTCGCGTTCTCTCTATCATCGCATGCTTGCTCGTGTTTTCGAGTAGCATCGTGACCATGGTTCACGACGTTGAAGCTGTCAACGATTTTGTTGCGGCTGGAAAATCCAACTCGACCAACGCAGATAGTCTGCTCGTTTGTGACTACATCGCGTATGTTTTTATTCTCATTTCCTCTCATACGCACGAACTCATCTTGTGTTTAGTGATAGCACCGTGCCCAATCAACCTGCTGGCGCCTTTTGGGCCGTCCTCAACCGACTCCTCATCATATTCCAAGTCATCGTGCTCATTCTCTCCGAAATCGGGTGGCCCCTGTCGTTTTTCAACCGATTTTTCCCCGTGCTTGGTTCTGATTTTGGTCTCGGTGCCCTTGGTGTCATGCAGTGCCTGTACGTCTGTCTCCGCGTCTTTTCCGCCGTTCTCCCGTTGACGGAATCGCGCTACGTAGAATCGGCGCGGCTATTCTCTCGCATCATGTCGATGACTTTGCACTTGTCTCGGCCTTTTTCCTATTTTCTCTCGGCTGCCTCAACATCTTGTTGGGGCTCATCTTCCGGGAACATGCTAAGACCAAGCGAAGCCTGACCTCCTGGCGAGAACAAGCCAAAGGGATCCTCCCCCCTCCAGTCCAGCGCGCGGCATCTTCGTCGTCTACACTCTTTAATAGCTCGCTGTTCTCTGAGAAGGGAGCTGGCAATGAGCGAAAAGGGCGCTTCGATGGGTATGGGTTTGGAAGGCAAGCTGAGAAGAAGGCAGGCCTGAAGGACTTCATCACCAGGCCCGTGGAAACACTCCCGCGCTATGCCCCACGTAATCGGGCGAGCTCGCCGCCTGCAAGCGCGTAGTGCCTCACTCGTTCCATGACTTTTTGTTACGTTTGACCCCCAACGATACCTTCACACACTCACGCGTGCCACCGTGCCGACAGCATTGTACTATAATATTGTAGCCATAGATAGGTATTTGGAGAATTAATATAGGTCACTCCGATTCTAGAACTCACCGGAACGACGAGATTGGCGAGTGGTGATCTCGCCAGTATACTACGCCCATCCATCGTGCATCGCGTTGTCTGGCTGGAGCTGGCTGGACCGGAAAGCTCGGGAGGGTGCGGCTGCCAAGGGAACAAGTCGGGTTGGTTGGTGTTAGGTATCAGAATGACGCGATCTTTCCGTATCCGGAAAAGAGATCTGTGGTCGCCACACCTTCTCATAGATCTCACATCTTCTCTCTGGATCTAGCTCTTCTAGCTCTGATTATGGCCTAGTAGTGGTGTTCCATTTGGCTTGGCTCACACCACCCCACTGAAAATTGTATGCGCCCATCAGATATGTCGCCAGTGCAGTCCCTGATCCGATATAGATGTCATCCTGTGCTCGGGCAGAAGATAGTGTAGTATCGGTCATGACGAATATTGAACAGTGTATATGACGCCATCAATGAGCAGCAGCCGAACGAACGCGCGGGCGATTAGTACGAGTCATCCACTTCGCTTCACCAAATGGCGATTCGGGTTGGACGCGAGCGACAGATGGGGTTCACTGTAACGTTGCGACTCCAAAAAAATGCGAGTATGACTCGCACACGTTGGTTTCAGGATGTGGTGTGAGGTTCCACGTGCGCCTCGGCACTACGCAATAATAAACGTTGATAAGAACACAGCAACAATGGACATTTGCGTGGCGCAGGCCGAGTGTGCGACGAGGCCGAGCGAGAGCGGTCCGTTGGGGCGCGGCAGGAACGGACTGGGAGCCGAAGCTCCGATTGCCTGATAATCTCCTTGGGACTCGTATAAAAGCCGACATTGGCCCCATCCCCATCTTTAATCCATATCTCCTATCCATCCACTCATCCCCCACTCTAATACATCGCCATGGTGAGCGATTCCCCTCCCTCTTTATCATTGTGAACGCTGATCCCTTGTCTGCTGGATAATAGGTTAACGTCGGAATTAACGGGTCGGTACCCACACCAACCTATTGGCCTAATGTACTGATGATCCCATCCCGCCTCTGAAAAATTTCGTCTGCAGTTTCGGTGAGTTTGCCTTCTAGTTGGTGGTGTTCTCTTATAGATCACTCACCCGGCTTCGTACATCAGGTCGTATCGGCCGTATCGTGTTGCGCAATGCGCTCTTAGACCCTCGTGTCAAGGTCTTGGCAGTTAATGAGTAAGGGTTTCAATCCGGAGTAGTATACTCGGTCTCACCCTGATTCTTCACCAGCCCCTTCATTGACTTGCAATACATGGTGCGCATTCCTACTTCGCTAATTGCACGTAGTGGCGCCAACTGCATATAATCAGGTCTACATGTTCAAGTACGACTCGGTACACGGCCGCTTCAAGGGTACAATCGAGATCAAGGACGGCAAGCTCGTCATTGACGGTCACCCCATCACCGTCTTCCAAGAGCGTGATCCTGCCAACATCCAGTGGGGTTCTGTCGGCGCCGATTACGTCGTCGAGTCATCTGGTGTTTTCACCACGGTTGACAAGTGAGTGCTTGCCGGGCCCATCCGTGAAACACGCTGAAGAGTCCTCTTCATCAGAGCATCGGCCCATTTGAAAGGTGGTGCTAAGAAGGTCATCATCTCCGCGCCGTCGGCGGATGCCCCTATGTTCGTCGTTGGCGTTAACCTTGACGCATACGACTCCAAGTACACTGTGGTAAGTATGTTTCCAACGCATATATATGAGTCTCACGTTATCGCTTGTTAGATCTCCAATGCGTCCTGCACGACCAACTGCTTGGCGCCTCTTGCAAAGGTCATCAACGACAAGTTTGGCATCGTCGAGGGGTTGATGAGCACAATCCACGCGACGACTGCCACACAAAAGACCGTCGATGGTCCCTCGAACAAGGACTGGCGTGGTGGACGTGCCGTCAATGGCAACATTATCCCTTCCTCAACCGGTGCTGCCAAGGCTGTTGGCAAGGTCATTCCTGCCCTGAACGGCAAACTCACGTACGCAGTCGATCATTCCTCTTGATCTTTGTTGGCTAACATTCCGCCTGTAGTGGTCTTTCCTTCCGTGTGCCGACGAACGATGTTTCAGTTGTTGATCTCGTGGTGCGCCTCGAGAAAGAAGCCACGTACGATGAGATCAAGCACGCAGTCAAGGAGGCCGCCGATGGCCCTCTCAAGGGCATCATCGATTACACGGATGACCTCGTCGTGTCAACTGACTTCATCGGAAACACCGCGTCTTCGATCTTTGATGCCGGTGCCGGCATTCAGCTGAACAAGAACTTTGTCAAGCTCATCTCCTGGTACGACAACGAGTGGGGTTACTCGAAGCGCGTCGTCGACCTGCTTGTGTTCGCGGCCGAGAAGGACGGCAGGGCTTGAGTAGAATTGCTAGCAATGGTGGATATGATGAATGTTTCTGTTGACGTTGTTCTTCGGAAGATTTTTATTGATAAAAAACAAGGGAGACGTTGTATTACGACACGATGAAAAGATACATTTTCCTTTCCACGTGATTTCAAAGATGACCTGACTGATTGCAACAACAACTTTGGTATGAATTCGTTCCGTTCTTCGTGTTGCTTTCTGCCACCACACCGCCGAGGCCTTGCTCGGGCTGGTTGTCGTTTCTCTGCACATCTTTATTCGCATTGCACGCTCACTATAGCCACTCTCGTTTTCGCGTCGCTCGTTCAAGTTCTTCGCTCAAGCTATGACAAACATATCCAACTATGGGCCTGCCCGCCGCATGTCTCCTCCGGTGTCCGCTGACAGAAAGCCTTACTCCAGAACTGGTTTGAAAGGTGTTCTCGGTACTCTGGATCTGAACTCTGGCGATGCTGTCGTGCCCCCTACTCTTGATTCTCCTTACTATCCCTTCCACGTCGAGATTCCTCAGCTCGAGGCCCCCAATCAGAGCCGCTTTACTGTTCCCGATGGCTCGCGTGACATCGCTGGGTTTCCGACATACGAACAATACCAGCGTATCGAGGAGGAGTATCTTACGTCCCTCTCGGAGCGCAAACAACCCAAGGCGCTCATCTCTCAGAGTCTCTTCGACAAGATCTATGCTGTCCTGCAGAACGGCTCTGAGGACCGCGCCAGCACCGCCCAGTTCCGTTTCTGGGTCCGCAAGATGTTTGTCCTTGCCTACCCTCAGACGTCTTTTAACCACAACACCGGCCAGACGCCCGAACCCGTCGTGCTGCACGACAAGCGACCAGTCGCGATCAAGGAGCGACTCTACGAGGTTCTGTGCTACTGCCACGCCATCGCGCGCCACGGTGGGCGCGACAAGACCTGTGCCACGCTCCGCCTCCACTATTCTTGGGTGCCTAAGGAACTCACGGCCAAGTTCGTCAAGGCCTGTCCGACCTGCACCCTGAAGCGAAGCGGCAACCCGGACTTCCTCTCGCAGTTCAATTACGCCCCGCCGCCGTACCTCCAGACCGCGCCGGAGCCCACCTTGCAGCTCAGCGGCGGACCCAACGACTCGTCTCCAGGACTGAACCTTATCGGACCTTCGAGCTACGACAACAACAATGCTGGTGCTTCGGGCTTCACTCCTTCCATCTTTGCGACGCCCGACCTTTCTGTTTACCCGAGTCCGACGCTCTCGTCGGGCAGCGGCGGGCCCATGACGCCCTCGCCATATCTCCACGGCGGGCTCTTCGGCTACCCCGCCGTGTTCGATCCAGGTCATAACAGCCTCTCCTCCGTCGCAGGATGGGACCCGTCCCCCTCTCCGTGCGTTCCGGGCTACGCCGGCGGTAGCGACGAGCCGCGGCTGCGCGAAGCTACAGAGCAGCAGCAGCAGCCAGGCAGTGCGGACGACGAGCCTGTCGACTCGCAACTCCACCTCCCGACGCCGAGGAAAGCGCGCAAATACGACTTTAGCACCCGCGTCGAGCCGCCGCCGCCGCCGCCGAGCAGCATCAGCACCGGAGGACCTGAGAGCAGCAGCACGCCCCCGCCGAGTGTCCTCGAGAACATCGACCCCGCGCTGTTCATGGATGGGTTCCCCACCCCAGGGCCGGGGCCTGCGCGCCGCACGGGCACGGACATGGACGAGGGTCCGTGGGAGACGCCGAGCCTCTGTCTGCTCCTCCACCTCCCGAGCAGGCCCAGCAGCAGAACCAGCTGCGGCCCCGCCCTGCCCCCGCCGCTGCTGTCGCCGCCCCCGGTGCCCACGTGCGAGCGCGGGTGCTCGGCAGGGGTGATGTTTGCGCCTGTGCCGCTGGAGGCTGCGGGGAGGATGAAGAGCGTGCTGTGTAGTATGATGGACGCGGAAGCAGAGACGGACACGGAGATAGAGGAGGGAGAGGTGGTGGAGATGACGATAAACTGTAGATCGAAGCGGTGGGAGAGCCCCGAGGCGTGGCTTGTCCCGTCCGACTCTGCTGATGAAGCTGACGCTATCAGTGGTTGATGCAGCCGCCTGCATCATAGGCGGGTCGCCCGTCGCGTTCCTCCCTTTTTTGTCCCTTTCCTCGCTCTCGGTTGTTTCTACCTGTTCTTAGACTGCCCGCGATCAATCTCCAATAGTCTTTGTTCCATGTGTCTCCATCATCTTTTAAATTACTACAAATATATGCACATTTATCTTATCCCCTTTTGGAACAAAGGTCGAACATAGTCCGCATTTGTATACGCCCTATTTCCACTTACTCCTCCCGTACGTGAGATCTATCGAAAAGGAAACAGAAACCGTCTAGTAATGAGTGGGTTGTGCTCGACACAGGACAGACGTAGCGAGAGAGATATGCATGCAGGCAGGCAGAAGTCCGTTCCAGAAAAAAAATTAGAAATATAACACAGGTAAGAAGCGACATGGGTGGGTCAGGTCGGTACTGTACTTTGCTAACTACTTAGGAGGGGAGCAGGAGAGTCGAAGAAGGCTGGATTAGGTGGTATAAGCTACGAGCGAAGCAGAAACCATGGAGCACGACACAGAAAGAGGGAAAGGGAAAGGTTACACGTAAAAAAAATCGACACATCTTTCACCGACTCGAAAAGCTCCTCCGCAGACCACATCACCTCTGCATCACTTATCGTTGCAGTTCGAGGTGCCTGTGAAGAAAGACGATGAGCGTCCGCGGGTCAATCAAAAAAAAAAAAACATACTGCGTAATATAGTCATACAAAAATTTGTAGCTTCGCAGATGTCCCTTCAACCGACGTATATCGATCGAGTAGGTGTCCTTGAGGCCATCCAGCTTCGTCAGCTCGACGTAGAATCGCACCTCGTCGCCCTGGTCCTGGCTCGGGTCGCCATACACGGGCTCAGGTCCGAGCTCGCCGGGCGAGACCACCTGCCCGCCAGGCGACTGCGGCCCGCCGCCCGGTGAGAGGATGGGAGAGGGCGTGATCTCAGGCGACGACGCATCGGCGTCCGCGTTGCCCGATACCTGCGAAGACTGGCGACGCATGAGCAAGCCCTTCAACATCCCCCCCGTCGCCCCGCCAAACGTCGACTGAGAGGGTAGAGGGAGTCCCCGTTTATCTACCTGCAGTAGGAGTGGCGCAAACCGCGTCGGGAGCGTGTCCATCAACAATAATAACTTTGCACAAATATCGACGAAAGCACGCACTCCGTTGGACGCTGCGGACCCTATCAGCGTGAATGCCGCGAGTCCCAGCCCGGTACTCGCGCTGGGATCCCGGAGACCAAGACCAAATCCGGACGGCGTCCCAACCGCACGCCGTCTCTTCGTGCGCACGCACCGGTACTTGTAGTCGCTCTCGACCTGCACCTCGACGCCCATACGCACGAGAACATCTCGCACGTGACGCATTACCTCGATTGGCACGCCAGTCGTGACTGTCGCCTGACTGACGGCGCCGTGGTGGGTGCGAATAACCCCCTTGGGCGGCGCGACGTGCCGCCGCACGAGCTCTGCAAAGCTTGGCGCAGCCGGTGCTCCCTCCGTCCCGGTACTGGCAGTACGCTGCGGGTGTGGTGGGCCCATGCGCGACGGAACGTTGGTATACTCAGGGGTGACATCGGCGGGGTATACCGGCACGGCGTTGACAGAGGCCGAGGATGCATTCGCGCCCGTGGGGAACGCGTCGCGCACGGAAGGCTTCGCGCCCAGAGGCAAAGAGGGTTCCGCGTCGTCGTCGAGGCTGCGCCCTTTGCTCCGCGAGCGGAACCACTGCATGACTTTGCGCGCCTTGCTGGTACTTGCAGGCATGTCATGCCCGACGTTGTCGGCGGCGCGCGGTACCTTTTCGCCATGCACAGGATCTTTCTCCGATATCGACGTGTGGGGTCCGGGACGCGACTGGCGTTCTGACGGTTCGCGTGAGCGGTCCTTTTCGCGCGAAGGTGTCTCTGGATCGCGCGTGGAGCCACGGCCGGGGCGTACTTTGATGCGCGCGAGTGGCTCGACCATCACGCTCAGCGTGCTGCGACGATTCTTCTTCCCATTGTCTGGACTGAGTAGGGACGTCTGTGTGGAAGAAGCCTCGACTGTTGGGCTGACCGTCGGTGAGACCTGTAAAGTCGAGGGGCGGCGAGAAGTCGATCCTGATATTTTAGAAATGGTCGTGTAAAGTGAATTCGACGCTGAGCCCTCTGAGGGAGAACGGGCAGCTTGGGTCGGAGAATGGGTGGCCTCCGCGGGAGCGGGTGGACCAAAGATCTTCCCGAGGCCCATCTTGTCGATAGAAAGACCTCTGACGTGTTTGCCCTTTTTGGACGAAGCCGAACCTGACACAGAACCAGTAGTACCCATGCCAACCTGGAACGCCTCGGCTTGAGCACTTGGAGTCGGTGGCGGGCTTGCTGCATTGACAGTAACGACTGGCGGCTCGGGAGCCTGGACTACAGGTGGTATACCTGGGGAGGGTGGAAGAGGGCGGGGTGCAGAAACAGATGGCCGGCGATGTTTCTCTTTCGGCTGGACTTGCTGTGGCTGTGGAGGCGAGGGTGGCTGTAACTGTGGGTGTGGCTGAGGCTGTGGAGGATTTGATTGCTGGTCCTGAATAGGATTGGACCCCTTCTTGGGTGTATTAGGCTGTTGATGAGCAGTCGGGGGCTCAGGTTGGCCGTACTCGACCTGGATGGTGTGCCGCATGTTAGTTGCTTTATTGCGCACGCTGCCTGTGCCATTAACTGGAGCGGGAACGGGTGGAAGTGGTTCCTTGCGTGAGTTTGAGCGCGGCCGCTGCTGCTGCTCGGTGGTAGTAGCGACAATAGGAATTGGAACAGGCGCTGCATTGGCTGGACTCTGTGCGAAAGGATCGTCGTCCACGTACCCAGATGGCTGGGTTGGCATCACAATCGTGGAATTATATCCGCGGCGTGTTTGCGACTGCGCCTGAGATGCGGCGGCGATGTCGGCAGATGTCTCATACAACGTCTGGTCCTCGGGAACGTGAGAGTGGCTGCGCGGCCCGACGGCAACGCTGGCGTGGGGAAAGACGTCATTTTTGGCACTCTGAGAGCGGGACACTTTATTAAGATCTGTCGCCGCTGCCTGAGCGGCGTTGCGCATCTGCCTTTGATAAGCTTGACGCTTAGCTTTGTGCGATTCGATAGCGCTTGCTTCGACGTCTTCGATGGTTTTGTCGAAAATGTACGCATATGGACCGAGCCAGGAATGCTGCATGACGAGGCTGAGATCAGCGCGGCGCTGAGGATCTGGTTGAAGCATGATAGATAGTAGGTCGCGGGCCTCGGGAGAGATGTAGTCGGGGAATGATAGAGGGGTGTTGACGATATATTTGTAGAGCAGGTTTATATTGTCGCCCTCCGGGTTGGCGGGGTCATCGTCGAAGGGAAGATAGCCTGCGAGCATCGCATACAAGATGACACCGCAAGACCATATATCGACGGCAGAGCCGACGTAGGCGCCTTCAGAGATGACGAGTTCTGGAGCTGCGTAACAAGGCGAACCGCATGAAGTTTGCATGAGGTCGTCAGTGCGATGTTCGAAGCGATTGGCGAAGCCAAAGTCGGTGATGATGACGTTACGGTTACGGTCCAGAAGGAGGTTTTCGAGTTTGAGGTCACGGTGAACGATTTTGCGCTGGTGGATATACCATACACCGGATATGAGCTGGGCGAAAAGACGACAAGCGTCTTTTTCTTTGAGATAGCGATGGGCGAGGATATGATCAAAGAGTTCACCGCCAGAGGCGTAGTCGAGGATGATACCGATGTATTTGTCGGTTTCAATGACGTCGTATAGTCTGACGATATTGGGATGTTTGAGCATCTGTTGTGAATATTAGGTTCGTTAGACGGACGAGTCGGATAGTTGGACGCTGAAAGAACGAACCCTGAGGACCTCTATCTCTCGTTCGACCTTTGACATGCGGAGAGCAGAGTCGATATTGTTTCTTTTTATGAGTTTGACAGCGACTTCTTCGGCCCAGGTTGTGTGGAGACCGAGTTTGACTTTTCCAAACTCACCCTCGCCGAGAGTTTGAAGGAGGAGATACGGGCCGAATTTTGGGATAGCACGACGAGGGTGACTGGCAGCATATTGGACGGCAGCAGGGTGAGCATAAATGTCACGAAATGGGGGCTGGTGTTGATGCTGATGTTGTTGTTGTTCGTCTGGATGAGTGGATGATGCAACGGTGTGGGAGGCACGCTTGCGAGAAGGCTGTGGTGGCGGGGCGAGAGGTGATGATGCCGCTGCTGTTGAGACGGAAGCAGGACGAGGAGCACCGTTTTGTCGCGAAGGGCCGGGAAGAGAGTTGTCTGGAATTTGAAGAGAGTCCATGTCGTCGTAGAAGAGAAGAAAGGAGAGGCTCGGACGTATTTAAGCGAGGCGAGGATGAGGGCGAGGACGAGGGCGGGAGTGTTGAGTCTCACCCATATTCGGTTGGCTTTGGCTCTATTCAACGTCACGTGTTTAGATCTCACACATTCAGCTCTGCTAAATCCCCCTTCTCTACCGCGGCTTTCAACTCGCTCTCCCCCAACGCCGGAGCTACCCACTCTCTCAGGAACTTGTCAACCTGTTCTGGCGCTCGGCCGACGAACCACCGCGGGTCCAATAGACCATCCAGCTCGTCCTTGATCGGCTCAAAGTATCCGTCCTTCCTCACTCGCTCGATCAGGTCATTCTCCAAGCCCAATTGTTTCACTTGATATGCTGCTTCATGTGATAGCACCTATGCCCAATTGAATACAAATCAGCGATTTAGGCCCGCCGCACTAGAAGAAAATGACAGACGTACTCTGATCTTCTCGTGCGCTTCCTGTCGATCACCACCCTTCTTGACAAGCGCCATGATGATGTTTTCAGTAGCCATGAAAGGCAGTTCCTGCGCGATCCGCCGCCCAATGACCTTCGGGTACACCACCAGCCCCTCGGATACGTTTTGCAGCGTCGTGAGTACTATGTCCGCAGTGAGGAACGCCTCGGGCAGCGTCACTCGCCGATTAGCGCTGTCGTCCAGCGTGCGCTCGAACCATTGTACGCTCGCCGTCCCGAGCGCGTTCTGGTGCAGCGTCATAAGGTGTCGCGCAAGCGAGCAGATGCGCTCCGACCGCATCGGGTTCCGCTTGTAAGCCATCGCCGAGGAGCCGATTTGCGTCGATTCGAATGGTTCCTCCACTTCCTGTACGCCACGTTCGTCGTATCAGTTTCAACGCAAGCGAGGGTGGGAATTACCTTGAGACTAGCAAGGAGGCGCAGATCAGTGGCTATTTTGTGGGCAGTCGCACCGAATGAGGCCAGCGGCGCGAGTACATCAACATCAATCTTGCGCGAGTACGTCTGCGATGTGACCGGGTAGGCATACGAGAAGCCCGACATTTCTGTGACCAGCCGGTCTAGCTCCTCGACCTTCCACAACTGGATTGGATGCGCCTGCGGGCGTATTTGTGAAATGGTGGCGCACCTTGTCGTGATCACCATCAAATAGCGCCAGAAAACTCGCTTGTGTCCCTGTCGTGCCCTTGACACCGCGAAATCCAATATCATCACGGGCTCTCTTGACGTTTCGTAAGTCCCATAGCAATTCCTTTGGGGAGATGAGCGATAGATACCCCGGACCCTACCAAGGGTACAACATAAAGAATGGACGCACTTGCAGCCATAGTGTCGCTCGCTTGCCAACCGTGGTCAGTTGTGCGGGTTGGAAGTGCGTGAACCCCAACGTGGGGAGATCGCGATACTGTCTTGCAAAAGCAGAGAAGCGATCGATCACCACGGCGAGTTTTTTGAAAACGAGAGTTAAGGCAGTTCGAAGAAAGATTAGGTCTGCGTTGCTGGTTCGGATTTAAGGGATTAAATGACGGGGGAATGGGACAGCATCGTTCGCACGCACTCCGTGACATAGCAAGACGTTGCCCCGAGGCTGAGTAGAACGCTTCCAGTCGGGTGGGGGTCATCGGTGCGAACTAAACAGAGACGTACTGGATGATCCTGGCCGCCGATGGTGCAACCGTCCCGAACGTGTGGACATGCGCCATTACATCGTGACGCCTGCTCTTCTCTTCTACTGCGGCAATCTCGAATTGTTTTTCGTCCAAATACTACTCGTTACACGCCGCGTCGAGATCAGTACGGATGCAATGCGGCTAAGGTTATTACGCACGAGATTTTGTTTCATCTCTTCGATCGCAACATCGGGAATGGATAGGCCGAGCTGCTTCTCGGCAATGGCGAGAGTGAGCCAGAGCTCTCGCCACGTGTGATAACGATTCTGTGCTCGGGATGGTGATGAGGTAGCACAAAGTCGTCGATGCTGCTGAATACCTCTGCGGAGAATAGATACGCCATTTCCTTGCTAGCATATCGGCTGTAGAAGACCTTGCGTGAGCTCACGCGTTCGCTGTGTGCGCTATATACCAACCTAGACAGAGGTGTCTGGTACGTGTCGTGCTGGGACATGTCAAAGAGCCTAACCGTGACAGTACTATCGTCTTTCTTAACTTAGTAGTAATGCAAAAAAAAGCTATATGTTTTCTGTAGCTTCAACAACACATCGTAGCTACTTCAACTCATACATACTAATAGAATAACAAATATACAATCCTTTAACGATTTTTCCTCATTTTATTTGGCGCTTTTTTTTTTTTCTTATCGATATTTTATTTGGCTCCTGGGAAGCGCTGTGCTCGTTCTGCAAATATTTGTCACGGACTGATTGTCAGGGGACCAGAAAAGTGCCCACTTTTGATCGCATACATCACATCCCCTCAAATCAGCCATAGGTGACCTTACGGATGTATTCATGAGGATTCCAGACAAAGTAATACAATGACATTGTGTATCAATCACCATTTGTCGTTCAGATTGCCCTGCCACTGCACCTGGCGACCGCGCCTTGATACCGGAGATCGATGGGATTCTAGGAAGCGGCCTTCGGCGCGAGGGTGCCGCCTTGATTGTCAAACGTGATCGCACTGCCGGACGCGTTGACCTGTCGAGTGTAGGTATTACCCTCGGTGTCGATATAGTTGAACGTATTGCTGCTAGTTCCATTCGAGCCAAAGTTATCAATCTCTATGGTGTTCACCGTCCCCGCCGCGACCTGATGTTCGACGATGGTGGTGCCCATGATGAACGGCGCAGGGTGGAGCTCGCGGTCATACGACTGATCAATTTGCGACCAGAGGGCTAGAAGAAGGGGTTAGCAAGCGGAGGAGACACAAGGAGAGGTAATACCGCCTGTGCCCGGCATCGCAGAATCCATGAGGAGAGGATATGTGAAGGTATCCTGCAGCGCTGTCTCGCCGTTGTGTGTCGAGAGGGTTTCACCAGAGGCGATCTGGAAAACTTGCTAAAAAGTCTGAAATTAGTGCGAATCGTCACAGTTGGTCTTTTTACACGAACAAACCTGTGGATTGGGGTCGTGTTGAGGATAGTTCTGCACGTTCCCATATTCCAGATTCTGTGTGAATACCACTTTGGTTTGCTCCCCGCTCCCGGCGATGATTTCCGCCTCGATGTGTATACTACGCGATGCATTAACAATGATATTTATATCGCTGTCATTAGATCCCGTGACAGTCGACAAAGCATAGTCTTCCGCCTGATATAGCGTGATATTCCCCGTAGTGGGTAAAGTCGATGAGTCGAGCTTCACTTGTAGCAAGCCGGAAAGATACCAGTTTTCGTTAATATGATGATCTGACTCAGCAGAGGCGACATCAAGGGTGATGTTGTGCGGCTGGCCATTGGTGAGAATAGGTATGAAAGGTGTGAGGTCAAGATGGTAGGTGGGCATATCTAGGGCACCGTATGGGGCGATTGGCCTGGGGGATTCCTAAGGCTGGCTGAGGCACGATGACACAACAGTAGGACATACCTCCATGCGGCAGGTGATGTTCCTGTGGATAAAAAGGCATAGGGAAATGCAACGCCAGCAACTTGGCCATCCACTAGGACACGGACTTCCCGGAACGGTCCTTCACTTATTATCCCATCAGGAAAATAGCTAAGGAACTGGTTGGGAGGGTTGGAATACTAGCACGACAGTGCAACAATCAGAGCTGGGAGGCTTCCGACAGACGGCACACACACCCAGAACATGTCGTCGCCGTTTGCAGAGGCTTGCAACTCGGCGAATGCCGTTACAGCATTTCGAGGGAGTGTGACTTCGAGCTAAAGAACGTACAATTTTACATTTTTTCGGGGGGATAGGTTCTGATGGCTCACCGAAAAGCCAGGAGGGACGGATGCTTCATCGCCCGTATTATTAGCGAGAGTCGTCAGCGGAATAATCAAGTCCGCGCGCTGTGCGGGCGGGAATCGCGACGAGCCCGAGAAAATCGTCGCTTCGAGTGTCACTGCATGATATTTCTGAGCACTCCTGGCAGAATCGTAAGTGTAAATAGGATTCACCGGCGAATTCGCCGTCGAGTCCGGTCTGGACGACGTTGTCGAGCTGCAAAATGAATGTGCCGGGTTGGGAGAAAAGAGGGATGAAGCGCGTCACGTCTTTGACGTACGTCCAGACGATGCCGTCGGCTCCCGACTCGTTTGGAATAGATGTCGAAGATCGCCAAACTATTCGACCCGTCTTGTTTGAAAACATCGAACTACATAAGAAATAGACAAACTTTCGACATTCTGGAAGGTAAAAAATGCGAAACGGGGGAGCTGCGTTCCGTTGCTTGTGACGGTAAAGTTAAGGGTGATACCAGCCCACACGTCGGGGGTACTGCAACCGGTTGGTGGTCTGAAATTGAGGCATCAACGGGGACGACAGGGAGATACACTAACAGGTCACGGACGTGTACTTGACGATCTCGGGACTGGAATTCACGAGCATCAGCATACATATAGACGGTAAAAGTTCCAAGTGCGAGTCGCATACTCTCCAATGGAGGATCCAAATGTGCGCCTGAGAGCCAATCGATGTGAGTGCGCACGCACTGAGATGAGCGAGTCAACGAGACTGACTGAATAATGGTAGTAGTGCACTGGAGTGATTCCGAGTCGAGAATGAAGGGCGGCGGCTGGGCGACTTGAAAGTTGACTAGAGGATCACAGAGAGCGTAGTTCGTGCACAAGAGTAACAAGAGGAGAGAAAGTATAAATTGCAGAAATGGGGTCGACTGGGACATGGTGAGATTTGCTTAGTGCAGGACGAAATCCAGGGCTAACGGCGCGGACTAGCACCATACCGGCGCACAGCCGCTATAAATATGAGGGGAAAAAATGGCATTAAGGGTAGATCCACGGAAAGGAAGGAACGAGAAACGACGTTGCAAACTGTCCCGGTAACCACAGATTCCGGGAGTCCCCATCCATGCAGCCCCGTATCATGCGGTCACTTGCTCAATTGAGATGTGTGCGCTTCAGTGGCATTGGACGACACAAATAATCCCCGTATTTCAGGACTGAGATTACAATTGGCCGGAGGCCGGGCGGGATCAGCATATTGTCAACAGACCTGGAGATGTACTGGGCGTACTGGACCCAGTATGCCAGTACACCAGTGCAGGGTACTGGTGCAGTTGCAGTGGTGCCGGCCTCTCCTAAACAGGCAGGCTGTCTGGCTCCCAACTGGCTTCCGACACCTTTCCAGCCTCTTCCAGTGCTCTTTCCTGGCCACTTCCAGCCCCACATACCGATTCACCCAGCGTTCGCACAGTTTGTAGGATACAGAATATATACATATATTAATACGGATTATACGGGTGGCTAGTTACATGAGTGCCCCGCCTGTTGCCCTTCTGTCCCGCTGCCTACCCCGCCCTTTATTGCCATCGCCACACTGCACCACCGTCGTCGTCGTCGTCGTCGTCATCATCATCATCGCTGCCCGCCCCGTCGTCGTCGCTGCCTACCCCGTGGTAGTGGCGACAATGTCGAGACGGTGCCGGTGCGGCATTGACGTGGGGTCGGGGTGAGCGGGGTGGGCGGCGATGGCGGCGTCGACGTGGCGGTGGCGGCCATGTCGAGACAGCGCCGGTGCGACGGGGTCGAGGCGGGCGGTGTTGGTGTCGTGTCGTAACAGGATCGACGGCGGCCGTAACGAGGCAGCGGCAGGGGTTGAAGTGGCGGTGGTAGCCGTGTCATGACGGCGGGGTCAAGGTGGCGGCGGCAACCGTGTCGCGACGGCGGGGTCGAAGGGTGTCGCAGCCATGTTGAGGTGGCGGGGTGGTCGAGGGGCGGCAGGTGCGGGTGTGGTGGTCTGAGGCTGCAGCGAAGTCGTTCTGCTCGCGGGATTCCTGCATCAATCGAGATGAGAAAGAAAAAAAAAACAAAAAAGGGGGCAAACTTATCTGGGCGAGGCCAAGTGCCGCGAAAGGTTGGAGGTGGCCACGGGCTTGCTTGCTGCAGGCGGTGGCGGAGGTGACGGAGGCAGTAGGAGGACTTGCGATAATGAGGGATCTGTAACGGGCAATGAGCGAAACGATACGAAACGGAAAAAAAAAAAAAAAAAAGTATCTTGATGATGTACTGGGCCAAAGCCCAGCGTCGTCAGTTGCGGTGGGGGCGTGGGGGCCGCGGGGTCATGGCGGATTGCGTGCCCACGATAAATTAGTCGTCCCTGACGCTTGAAGCTCGAAGGCCTGAAGTGGGGGGAGTGGTCCGCGCGCAACGGTAAGAGGACCATCGAAAGAATACCTTAGAGAGAGAAAAAAAACAAAAAAAAACAACTTGTCAACGAGGCACACTTTCCCACACCCCAAATTCAGCCCCCGCCCAACACTTTTTTTTCTAAGTCATCGCCACTGCCACACATGGCCTCGCACTGCAACCCACCAACACCACCACCCGGGAGTCCCACACGATGACGCCACCGCGGCGAGGTGCATTTTAACACAACCCGCATGACGACCACTGCCATAACGACGACTGAAGGCGCGACGTGATGACGGTGCAACGATGCGCAATGATGGCGCAGCGATGGCGCAAGTCGGCCACGCGATGACAGCACAATGACGGTGCAAGTCGGCCACAC
>JAKELL010000256.1:0-69535 GCA_021524915.1 Lactarius akahatsu
TCAATCAAGAACTCGAGGCGCTGACCACATTCATCACACCGAGTGGGAGGCCAGAAATGGGAGACGGCATCGGTGAGGGTAGTGATGGGATGGACCCATTCGGTCGGCTTGTGGTAAAACAGCGCAAACTCATCAGGATTTTGACAGAAAAGTTTCCTGTGTTTCGGCTGTTATTGACGTTTTTTGCTGTATTCCGGGTTCCTGGAAACCTGGGGCTTGGGGGCCTATATACTTCACTAGTGTTTCATGCTAATTTGCCGTGTTATTTATTTGCCATTGATTATATTTTTCTTGACAGACCCCTTACTATTCCAGAAAAGGATAAGGCCATACCATTCTCACGCTTGTTGAAATTTTGGGTTTCCGTGAAATTGGACTTGGGTCACCAAGTCTCAGAATAGGCATAGTTTTCACTGTTTTATATGGTTTTTAGCAGTTTTTGGGGTTGTGAAACCAGCAAAAACTTTTATGTCAAATTGCTGATGTATGGAGCAAGGAAGAGAACGGTGGAATATAATCAAAATATCAGAGCGCCATCTGCAGTGGTTGATAATAATGACGGGGCCAAGTGAGGTGGCAGAGCGAAGAGAGATGAATGATGGCGCCTTCAAGAATCCTTCCAACCCTGGTCGGCCTCGGATCTGTGAAATCAGCGCACCCCGCTCCTCCACCAGCATCAGCAATTTGACATAAAAGTTTTTGCTGGTTTCACAACCCCAAAAACTGCTAAAAACCATATAAAACAGTGAAAACTATGCCTATTCTGAGACTTGGTGACCCAAGTCCAATTTCACGGAAACCCAAAATTTCAACAAGCGTGAGAATGGTATGGCCTTATCCTTTTCTGGAATAGTAAGGGGTCTGTCAAGAAAAATATAATCAATGGCAAATAAATAACACGGCAAATTAGCATGAAACACTAGTGAAGTATATAGGCCCCCTGTTGAAGCGCAGAACTAACAAGCGAGGAGTTAATAGCAAAAGAGCTAGTAAGGACAAGTTAACTTCAGAGGAGAAGGGAACTCTATTACAACTGCATACCTAGTAAGGACAAGTTACTATAAAGGAACGCCTTATGAGTAAAGGTATGGTAGGAGAGGTAAAGAGAAAGGGGACTTACACTTCAGAGGAGAAGGGAACTCTGAAGTGTAGAGGCGAAAACAGCAGTCCTTATATACAGGACGCTTAGCTAAGAATGGTCTGTGCGCACAGGTGGTCCAAACACAATACAGGTGGTCTGTGCACCAGAGGGAGAAATGCCATTGGAGGGCTGAGAACAATAGCTGCCTAAAGCAGACAATACCGGTATCTTAACAATAGAGAACAATAAGAGCCATGTATGACTCTAACAATAAAGATAAACAAAAGCAGTCCGTAAGAGTCCGGCCAAGTCCAAATCAGTCCGTAAGGGACAGATACCGTATTTAGTAAATGGGATGACTCAATCATATCCCACGAGACATGTGACTTGAATCAGTCGCGTCTCAACACCCCCAAGCCCCAGGTTTCCAGGAACCCGGAATACAGCAAAAAACGTCAATAACAGCCGAAACACAGGAAACTTTTCTGTCAAAATCCTGATGTACCTACCGCCGATGATTTCTACAATCGCGCCAACAAACTACGAGATGAGCTGGTCGAGGCGCGGAAGCATGGTCTCGACTCAGTCGAATATCAGGATGCTCTAACTTCCGTATTGAAGGACCTCTATGAGCTTGTTGGAAAACCGGTGATCACGAGGCTTCGGTTGTTAGGCGTGCCCGAACAATCTCGAGTCTGGTGGTGCCCGACGTCAGTCTTCTGTTCTCTTCCCCTTCACGCCATGGGCCCAATCCCATCGAGCGGTAATCGTGACCGATATTTCTCAGACCTGTACATTCCTTCATATACACCATCTCTCTCCGCACTCATCGAGTCTCGCGAGGCAAGCCCACAGACGCTGGAAAAGCCCTCGTTACTGCTTGTTGCCCAACCAGAGGATCTTCCCAGGGTGAAGGGAGAGATCAAGGTTGTACGATCGCTCGAACCGCGGGCCACGGTGGCGGATCTTGTCTCGAGTGAGGCCACACCCTCTTCCGTGGTCGAGGGCCTCCGGGGCAGTCGGTTTGCGCACTTCGCATGTCATGGTGTACTGGAGACAGGAAAGCCATTCGACGCTTCGTTCAAACTTCACGGTGGCTCGCGTCTCACGCTGCTGGACATTGCACGGTCTCGACTTCCGGATGCGGAATTCGCGTTCCCTTCCTGCTGTCACGCTGCGGAAATCACGCAAGAAAGCATTGCAGATGAGGCGCTTCACCTTACTGCTGCGATGCAGTATTGTGGATTCCGGAGCGTAGTTGGGACGATGTGGGAAATGGCGGATACAGACGGGCGAGACTTGGCCAAGAGCTTTTACAAGTCACTATTCTCTAGCCAAGAAACAAGGGAACCATACTATGAGCGATCTGCAGGAGCGCTGCGGGACGCGACGCAGAGGCTGAGAAGAAAGAGAGGAATCACGCTGGAGCGATGGGTGAATTTTGTGCATTATGGGGCTTGATGGTACGTCTTTGGTGGGTGGTCGGATTCTCTGCGTACAAGCGACTCTGGTGCTTACTAGTTCGGATATTTTGTCACCGGGTCAGACTCATACTTGGGGCGGTATTTGGATTGGATGTTCAAGTTCGTTTTATTGTTGTTTGACTATCACCCGGACAGCGCATCCATATATGCCTCAATGCCCAATATAATCTGATTGTACCGATGCGTAAATGTTGTTGTTTTGCCTGATGCGTTGTGAGACGCCAGGACTAGCAGCACGAGAAATACCTTGGGAATGGAGGCTCATCTGGTGCTGTGATCTGATCAAAATAAAACAAATTACCGATGTCACCGCGCCAGTGCTGACGAATGGTCCGCATGAATCCCGTATCGAGAGTGCCAGCCTTATCGCGTTCAAGATAATAGCCCGCAGACGGATGGGCCGCAAAGTGTGCTCGGGTCTTTCGTTTGATTCGTTTCGTTGTTGACTGGTTCGAATTCGGGGTCCGCGGTCACGGTATAACCGACAGCTCCCACGTTCTATCATCAAACAAACTTGTCATCCCGTACATCAGACCTCAAGGCCTCGAGCTCAAGTTGCTTCTCGAGCTGACCGTACACGACATCGCCATCTATATCGTGTAGCGCATCGCGCCCCTCGCTCGACATTCCTGCCAGTGCGAGCGACACCCTCATCAATCCACATCTTGATCCCCTCCCGCGCGCGGCGCTTGCGTTCTTCACGCTTTGCGACGGCATCGTCGTGTACATGAGTGTCGACGACATCCCAACGCTCGCCATCGGCCGGATGTACTTCATTCCGGTATCTCTTGTTTATCTCTGTGTGAAAACGGTACCGAGAGATCAGCAGAGTCTGAAGCGGTTTCGTATGAGAACGCACCTGTTTCATTTCCCCAAGAATTTTTTGAATGCCTCAAGGCATCGCAAGATCTCAAGTCTGCTGGGTAGAGGGCGCATTCCCTCGCTGTTCCTGTGAGGGAGGGAGGGCAGGGCTGTAACGAAGGACACGGGTTTCCGTCTCAGAATAAGTGCCAGTCTTGCTCAGTGCGGCAGTGATGGTGATTTTGTAGAATACCGGCATGGTGCCAGCCATGGTGATGCAAGGGAACATAATGGAGTTACAAAGCGGAAGATTAGGGTCGCGTTCTCGCTTCCGATTGTTCAGCGCAAAGGCTGCAATAGCCTCTGCGATGATCTGAGGTTCTGGATCTTCCATGCTCGTCAATATCTTATCCTCCTGCAACAGCAGCAGAATTTCATTATCGTCCATGATGCAGACGTCAATCTGGGCGACTGAGTTTTCTCCACAAGTAAGAAAAGGGATGGCACGTCGGATGAAAACGATACTATCGTCATCGTCGTACTCGAGGCCTCTCAATAGCTGAGCTGAAAATTTGACAACGGCTGCTTCCTGACTGGTCCATCGCCAGGTCTAGGTAATGCAGTACTGTAGTTGCTTCGTCCTTTTGTCCGTTGCGTCCTATCTAGTTTCGGCGACCATGAAATCAGCCGTTGACGGTTCAGTCGGATCGGAAAAGTCGATAGTCCCAAAGAACACCTCCTTACTCTGAGGTGACGGTGATGTTGTACGCGCATAGTTCGTTCGCAGTCCAGTCATTACCGGACTTTGGGGTTCGACGGAGTTGAGCCATGATTAATGGAAAAGTGGAAGGCAGATACAGATGGTACTGTACTGTATAGTAGATGCTCATAGGGCCCAGCTCAGACTCGTAACCACCTGGCACGGCGGGCAGGAGCGGATAAGTGGAGGGCGAATAAAGGATCGACTAATGTCCAATATATGAACCACTAAGTTGACTTGATTGTCATTGCGAATTATATTAAGATAATGGAATAATTTATAAACCTCTCTTTATGTGTCAGAAAATTATAAATAAAAATACTCAAACAATTAGATATTAGTCTATGGCTTAAGAGAGCTCTAATTATTTCCAAGCATATCTACACTTATTTGTTTATGTTGGCTGGTGCCTGACAACTAAGTTTAAATACATTTGGAAATAATCAGAGCTCTCTTGAGCAAGTAGCAAATATCTAATTGTTCGAGTATTTTTATTTATAATTGTCTGACACATAGAGAGAGGTCTACAAATTATTCCATTGTCTTAATACAGTTCATGATAACAGTCAAGTCAACTAAGTGGTCAATATATTGGACATTAATTGACCCCTTAGTTGACTATAAGCGGATTCCGCTTACCTGCTCCTGCCCACCGTGTGGGCTGGAAATTACAGTGAAAGTTGCCGGTCTCTGCCGGAGCACGAAGGAGCGGTGGCATATAGCGAACGGCAGCGAGGCGGCACGTGCTCGTTCCTTTTTTCGTGCTACCATCCGTCCTCCCAGGCTCTCGACTGGTTCAAGAACCAGATTTCACGTCTCCTTTGTATCTTCGTGGTGTGTTTGACCTTGATGAGCGCTTGGTCAGCGTTGCATTCCTCGATGTCGGCGTTTATGTGACGACGCCCGGGCGTTGAAGAATCTGCTCATCATTAGGGGCGTTGTGAAGAGTGTCTGGTTCGTTGCATTCCAGGTGCCCTCTTTCCGAGCTTGCGAGTTCCGAATGACTGTGTTGATAAAACTGGCCTGATGCGATGCAGGAAGATTCTTATAAACTCGCGGTTTTAGCGAAGGATCCTCACAAGGTCTGCGTAACGGCCGCCGACTTTTTCTTCTTCGACCAACAGTTATTCATCGTCACCTGCGACGAAGAGGGAGCATTTCGGATGACGAGTACTACCCATATAGTAAGCGCGAGTCGTATACCAGGTCTTTGCGCGCGCCCCTCATTCCCCTGCAGGTCCCGAGTCAAATAATGGGCAAGACCTGTTATGTCGTACGGAATTCCATGGCCAATCAGAGTAGCGCTCCTCTGTGACAATCGCGCGCCGTATGAAGGGTGAAGACATGGTCACGCCTCAGGCGAAATTGATATGCGGTAGGTTAATGCGTAGCTTTCCGATCCCCACCTCATCTGGCAGTGCCAGGTCATTGACGGCACTCGTGCCGGTCGACGAGACGACGTTCAAGCGCCTGCACCTTCTCCAGGGCCAACTGACGCGAAATGTCCAGACACCGCGGGGTTGAATCCCCGCGCTTTCCGGTGTGCCTTTCTGGAGACCCTGTCGTCTCGCCCGGTTAGACTAACTGACTGCCCCGCAGCCTCGTTCGCAATGACTATGTGTCGAAACCGCTGTCATACGGAATCCTGAACGGCCGGTTACTGGAGTCGTTTGAGGATCTTCCTCTGACGCGGCAGAGCGAGATCACACGGCAAATAAGGACGGAGCGGTCTACGGTCCTGCACGATCTCAACGAGCCTGGCCCGCTGCACATACATCCAATCCGTTTACTCCGCAATTACTATCGAGACCCTGTTTCATATACATATACATTGTATGATACAGATGCGCTTGTCGTGTAAGTGGTCCTCGATACACTTTAGCTGCAGTACTCTGGGGTTCTCGAATTACGACCATTCGTCCAAAGCCTACTTTCCTTGTCCTCGTAGAGGTGGTTAGGGTCTACAATATGCGCCATTGTTTTTCCGCTAAATATGCGATGTATGCGGTGATCGAGATGAGTCACTGTATTGAGTGAGGCAGCGTGACGAAACAAGTTGGGGAGTCTTGGAATAGCACGGATTAATATAGTGTAGTCGAGGGATACCAGAGCTCAACAGTTCAACAAGTTGCGTCATTGTTCAGTACTTTCAGTTATCGTCGAGTTTCCCACTTGGTTTCCCATACTTGAGGATTTGGCGGAAGCAACGAATACTATAAGGCCCTAATAAGGCCTCGCTGCGAGCCAGTGCGAGGCTGTTCGTGTGTCAATCGGTCATCTTCTTTCGCAATCCCAACCGTTCAACTCACTGTCAGACAACCCACAATTTATCGTTTTCGCGCACTGGGCCATGACAACCAAACGTGAGCCCGAATCACCATGCCCGAGCCGTCTTGGCAATTGACAAGCAACTGACAGTGTATTATCCCCTCCCTTTCAGGCCCGATCACCGATATCGACGGCAACATCGCGAGTGCTCAGAATTCACTCTCGCTATACCCTCGGTCCCATACTATACACATGATTAGTGTCTATACTCTCGCGATGGCGTGGTTCAATCGGTTTACCCTGTCACAACAGAAGGAGGACCTTGACAAGTCCATTTTATACTCCACCGAGGCGATCTTCCTTCCACCCATTCCCTGGGCAGGACTTTCCCTCAGTGTTGTCCAACTTCTCTTTCGCCTCGCATCCGCTCTTCTATACCGCGCCATGGAGTTCAAACAGTCAGAGGGCGTCAAGTATTCCATCGAGTACTTCCGGTACCTCCGAGGACTACCTCTTGAATCCTTCGACGTCTCCAGGGATCTTGTTACGACATCGCTTATTCAGGCATTTGCTATTCAAGTTGTGTCGGAAGCTGAGAACGGGACACAGAATACGGAGGATATGGTGGTCCTCTACCGCGAACTCCTCACCTCCAACTCATCGACAGACTTTCCTGTCGCCGTTTCTATGTCCTTGAATGAAGCTGTCAACGCCGAATTCCTTCGAGGAAGCGTCCAGTCGCTAGACACAGTCATTGAATGCCTACGGGACGCAGTGAATCTTTGCTTACCAGGTTCGCACCTCGTCTTGTTTTCGCTGTCCAACACACTTTTCCTTCGCTTCGTCCAAACCCATTCGAACGACGATTACGAGGAAGCAACGACGCTATTGGAAAGGATATTTGACCCCAATCGGCCTGGGGAGTGTCCGGATTCAATTCGGGATCTAGCTCCATCACTTACCCTCTGCTCGCCTACGTCAAACCAACCATCTTCCAGAACCCACAATATTCCGAAGTGTCGACTTCTCGTCTCCGCACCTTACTCGGATCTTCTTCCGTTGATGAAAAACTTCGTCTTCGAATCACCCACATGTTGGCGATCCGAGCCAGAGAGCGTTTTGACCAAAACAGTCTCGCTGAGAGCCTTGAAGAAGCAAACTCCTATACTTCACAGGTTGTCGACCTTTCGTCCTCTCAAACCGTGGAACAATCTGGGGAACTTTTCTTGAAATAGACGCTGTTCGGGAGTCATACTCAGTGACGAGGATGGCGGAGAAAATCCAACATCTTGAGGAACTGCTCTCAATTACTCCTCCAGGCACTGAACACAAAGAGTACCTCAGTCACCTTGCGTATTGGTGTAAATCAAAGTTCTACCTTACTAACGATGTATCAGATATAGAAGAGTCCATCAGGTATAGCCGGCTGTCACTCGATGCGACTCCTTATTCAAGTTCCAGTGACTGGTGGAGAATCAGACCCCTCCATTTCCTACGTGATATTCTCTTCCTCGCATTCAAAAAAACTAAAACGATCAGCTACCTCGACGAGTCAATCACCGTTGGCTATGACCTTCTCGGGTTGAAGAGCGCACAGCACACCCACCTTCACATAATTTGTATGCTTTTTTATCGCTACGTACTCGCTCGAAGCTATCCGGTCGGAGGGAGGACCTCCTTGAAGCCTTACGGTTAATACCATTGGGTGTCAACTGTTACAATTTGTGTCTTACTATACGACATGTTCGATCTGCCTCTTTGCTCCGCCTCGTGTTTGCATGTACTTTTACCCATGACCCGTTCCGATTCATTCTCCGACTCTTATCTCTTATCTCGCACCAACCCCATGACCGTAGGGAAGCCAGACTTATGACTCTTAGGACCCGCTGACGTCATTTGAGCCCCGCGTGCCCCCGCAGGATTCCCTTGTACTTCTTATGAACTTCCCCTTCACACTTCCCTATTAGCTCGCTGAGGCCAGCACCTCAGGATCGCGCCATGTGTTTGTACCTTGCAAACACCCTGTACTAGTATATAAGTCACGCCCTACCTAGCTTGTACGGTAGACTTGACTTCTTGTGTAATACCACAATTGTCTTTGCCTCACGAACGACTTTGACTCGCTGTTGCGTTTGAGTCCCCTTTCTGCTCGCCTTTTCGCTTGAGCCTCGACCTCCCACTATTATCCTTGTGTCCCTGGGAGACCAAGTGATACTTGTTCACCATTGAACTGAACCCTGACCGGTTCACGCCTTGCCGATCCCGTTGACTTGCTGAAGTACACGTCGTACTTAACGCCCCTGTGGTGGCGTTACATTAAGTCAAGTCTCTCACAGTGGCGACATCCAGTCGCAGTAGAACCAAGTTTAGGCCTGAGTACATTGACCGCCTTAGCTCCGACGAATTATCAGATAGAGTTAAAGGAACCGCGGTCTGGGCAGAACACAACGGAGTCGAAGGATACTTTGTCTTTGACCCCTCGACACGATCGTACCGACAGATCCACTACCTTGAAGACAGACGCCTCTGGGCCTTTATCGAATACTCCCCGACCGAAGGAGCGTGGTACACTACAGGACCAGTACCCCTTACCCTGAACACCGGACCTCTAGGATCCTCTAATCCTTCAGGCATTGATATCGACTCCTCTGACACCCCATCCCCAAGCGTACCCGTACCAACAACCAACCTCCCTATCTCGGCATTTCCATCCTACACAATGGCTCAGCAGGGACAAGCATCTGCAAGTACCACCCTCACTAGTGGAGGAGGAATACCCAGTGGAAGTGGAGGTCCCGCTGGAGGAACCCCTGCCAGCGGTGGCGGTGGCTGTTGAGCCGTAATACTTACTATAAGGCTCATTACGTAGGAATGACAGTACGATTAGTTATGCTATACACGTAATTCGGAGTATTTAATCATACGGTATACGTACAGAATCCCCTTAAGGGATTATTCCGAGTCCACCGGTGATTAGACATTAGGCGACACTGAAAACGCGATATTGTGGACGCCTCTACTCATCACTTTTCCCCAAACGGACATGGGTGGACCATAGAGTATATAAATCCTACTATAGGAGCGAGTACCTATACACATCTCTCTCCACCCCACTCTGAGCTTCCTCTGCTTCACTCTAAGCCTTGTCTAAGCTCTCTATTCAGGTAAGGGTCTACCTGTACACTGCGTGCATTGCTGCGCAACAGGTTATGGGCCCTGCCATAAGTCGCTTTGCGCCTTCATTGGCTGCAACGACGGCGGGTTACCTTTAGTACCTGCAGTGGGGTTGTCGCCTTCATTGGCAGACATTAGTCTCCTCCACTATGGGGAGACTATGACAGTATGTCGCCTTTAATGGCAGACATTAGTCTCCTTATAAGGGGAGACTATGCCGGTTTATTTTTCTGTTATTAGTCGCATACGGTGCTGACTACTCTCTATTCAGAAACCTTTTACAAATGTCGACTCTCACCACTCTTGTCCCCGTCCTTGACGGCAACAACTATCAAATTTGGGCTAAGCAAATGGAGGCTTTCTTGAAGTCTTCTGCGCTGTGGGATGTAGTGTCTGGGAGGCGTGGTGCCCCCAGCGCTGTAGATGAAGACAAGCCCACTGAAAAGGAGCTTGAAGCGTACAACGCTTGGGCTACTGATGATGATCGTGCCCTTGGCTCGATTGTGCTGCGCCTTTCGCCGGCTATTCAATGCCAGGTCGAAAAATATGCGACTTCTCGCTTGGTTTGGGATCATCTCAAGTCCCAGTATGGGGGCATTAGTGCTGCTAACATCTACCAGGACTTCAAGCGTGCCATGACGTTCCATCTGGACTACGCCAAGCATCCTGGCCCCCAGATCGATGAGCTTGCAACGATTTATGACCACCTTTCTGCCAACTCCGCCAAAGTACCCGACGGCCTTCAGGCCATGATGCTTCTTTCGAAGCTACCTGCCAAATGGGAGTCATCCCTTGTCCCTATCCTCATGTCGGGCACTACGGCAAAGAAGCTTACTTTGACCGACATCCGTACTGCAGCGGTCAATCAGTGGGAAATCGAGCGTACAAAAGGCCAGTCCTCTAACAAGGAATCAGCCAACAAGTTGTTGGCGGTCAAGTGCAAGCGTAATGACCCCGACTTCCAGCAGCAGCAGCAAGGCTCTTCAGGCCAGCAGAACAAGAAGCGCGGTAATCAACAGCAGCAGCAGCAGCAGCCCCAGCAGCAGGGAGGGAACCATCGCCAGCGTAGTAAACGCGCCGGCAAGAAGTTCAAGAAGCAACATACGCAAGGGCATACGCACATTGCCGACGTTGCGGTGCTCCCAGCGCCAACCTCTACGACCATTGCGCATATCTCGCCTTCTGGGCTCGAGCAGCGCATCTCCTCCGCTCCTCCTGCGAAGAAGCGCGTACCAGGACATTATAAGTCCCTTAACAAGGCTCTGGACGTCACCCAGGCCTTAGAAACTCCTGGTACAGTACAGACAGTAAAGACGCTTGAGCAACGTCTTGGGCAGATGGTCGCGGATTCTCCGTGGACCAAGAACCCGAACACCTTCGCAGAGGACTGGGAAATGTCAGATGAGGATGAGGACCTCCCTACAGGCTGCAGTGCGCCCATTAATTTGCCTCCAGATACTCCTAAACTGACCTTGACCCCTTTAGTCTCGCCTGCTGAACAAGAGGCGCGTAAAGACAAGGGCAAGGAGCCCATTCGCACGGTTGAGCCTATCGAAGAATGCCCAGATAGTCCTACTGCGGTTGAAATAACCAAAATGTGGGAAGGCTTTCATAAGAAGGCGGCAGTACATGCCCCCTCCCCAGATATTTCTCTGGATTGGGGAAGCGAAGCGGACGATGATGACAACGTCTACAACGACTTCGCTGATACAGTCGGACAAGATGACTTTACTCCCTATGAGGACGGGTTAGTAACTTTCCCTCCCCAAATAAGCGAATCTGACCACCCTACAGTGCTACTGGAGACGGCGCCGACTGGCGCTTCTAGAAATAGTAGTTACAGTGCACTTGTAAATAAATTCGTAAATAGCGCTAATCTATGCGCTCATGGTCTTGATTTCGCTTTATGCTCAAAATGTAAGGGAAAGAAAAGTCAAACAGAGCGAGAACCTACTTGGTTACTTGACTCTGGTGCCTCGGCACACCTTACAAACAATAAACTGGACTTTATAAGTTATACCCCCCTTTCACAAAAGCCTATGGTAAAGACGGCAGCCCATGATCTCTATATACAAGGCAAAGGCTCAGTCTTACTGAAGCATTCTGTGGAACATAATGGCATTAAAACAGAGCGTATTACACGCATATATCCTGTCTTTCATATACCACAGATGACAACTAAGCTATTGTCAATGGGGGAGTTTCTTCAACAGGGATTGCGCGTTCATGGGGATTCACAGCATATATCTCTATTCTATAAGGGCAGTACGATGCCCATATTACAAACAAAACCCCTAGCAGATGGTCAGTGTTACGGTACGGGAGAAGTGGACTCTTACTTACGGTTATGACCTCGTTTGTAAGTAGTAATGAGTCATGGACAGTCGCATAGTCAGCAAGGACAGTAGAATCACATGCCAATAGGGCATGACTCATTCCTAGGACAGCTGTAGTAGGGTTCGAGCTACTTATGCTACTAGTCGTACGGATTCGAGAGGAGCTTTAAAGCTACCTCATACATGTATAAATAGTGGCTCGATAAGACCGAGATACGCCATCTTGGTCTTCTTCAATCACCACTTCCGCCTCATCTCATTCACGCGTGCTTCACTTGCCTCTTCGCGCAAGTCGTCTTTGTCAATCGGAATACCTAGTGGCACGGTCTGCCCTAGTGTACATTAGGATCACGTGCCAGATAAACGCCGTGTATCTCGTGATCAAGTCACGTGACTTCAAGAGAATATTTCGCTAAGTCGTAAACGCCCTTTCGCAGTCCAAGTCAGACTAACGCCAGTGGTGGCGTTACAGTCAGACACTTTACTGGCTTGATGCCGAAGTCACGCAAGTAAAAAATGTACATGAAGCCCATAGTACAATCTATACTGCTGACTATGACATTTGGCATAGACGTCTAGGACACCCTTCAAAGGAAGTACTATGTCGTGCCAAGGATCACACTAAGGGATTCCCTAAGGACCTTAAATATCCTTCTGAGACACCCATATGTCCTGGTTGCGCTCAAGGGAAAATGCCTGCTTCAACGCATAAACCCTCTGAGACACATGCTAAGAAGCCTTTTGAAAAGATTCATTCCGATCTTAAGAGCTTCCCAGTTGACTCATACCACAAATATAAATACTTCATTAGTTTCTTTGACGACTTTTCCTCCTATGCGTGGGTCGTGCTATTACGCACCAAAGCACAGGCCATCAATGCGTTAAGGCAGTTTGTTGCCATGGTCAAAAATCAGCATAACGCCACCATTAAACAGTGGATGTCTGACGCTGGAGGAGAATACAAGTCTGATGAGTTTACTAAGGTACTGAAAGATATGGGCATTACTATCCTACAAAGTGCACCGCATACTCCCCAACAAAATGGTCGTGCTGAACGCTTTATGCGTACTTGTATGGATAAGGCTCAGGCTATGCGCCTTGAAGCCTGTCTCCCTCAATCCTGGTGGGAATTTGCGGTCCTACATGCAGTACATTGCTATAATAGGACTCCAATAAGTCGCCTTAATTGGCAGACACCCTATATGAGCTTGCATGGTGAAGCACCTAGTCTTTCACACTTACAAGTGTTTGGATGTGGTGCATATGTGCACATACCAGAAGATCGCAGATCGAACAAACTTGACCCCAAAAGTGAACAAATGATCTATATTGGTCATACTGGGGGCATAAAAGCATATAAATTCATGCGGATCAAAAACAACACAGTGTTCACCAGCACTACTGCATTATTTGATGAGACCATATACCCTAAATGTGAGACACAAAGGGTGCGGGGTACAACCCGCATAAATGAGCCAGTAGAGAATCAACCTCCTATGGAGGATGAACCATCACCTACACAGCCCATTCCAAGTGGTTTTGACGATGATATGCCTACTCATCGTCCCCCTAAACAGAGGCAAAATAGGGAGGATGCGCCAGACCGCGACGGCGGATCTGTGGAACCAGAGGAACCAGAAGCGCAACAGCCTCCGCCTCCTGCGCCAGAACCAGCACTACCACGACGGTCTGCGCGCTTGAGGAAAGTACCTACTCGTCCTGGCAATGTCTATGGGGAAGACAGGCACCCCACAAACATAACTAAAGACGTTGAACGGAGTAGCAAGTGGAAAGAAATGGTTGGAAGACAGCCTGGTCGCTCCAGAGCTGATAGTACACCAGGGCAAAGGCAGATTCCAGGAGGATTTCCTGAGACAAACCCTGACCCTCCACCTGCTGAGAGTGAAGCTCCGCCAGAACCCTCAGAGGATGAAGTAGATGATTTATTGTCACGCCTTGCTCAGGAAGGGGGAGTAAAATTCCTAGATCATCTGCTTGCCAAGGCAGTTCCATCTAATGATCTGGAACCACTGGACACTTCCAATATACGGGAGTGGACCTATAAAGATATAATGCGCATGCCTGCAGCACAACAAAAGGAATGGAAGACTGCTTGTCGCGAGGAACTAGAGGCACTTCGCAGACGTAATGTCTTTGAGCTTGTGGAACCCCCTAAAGGGAGGAAAATAATAAAAAATAGATGGGTCTTTGATCAAAAGACTGATGGTCGCAAGAAAGCCTGGCTTGTTGCCAAAGGCTTTTCTCAGGTTGAAGGCGTTGACTATGATGAAATATTCTCACCAGTAGTGCGCTTTGAGACTGTCCGGATGATGCTCGCGCTTGCAGCGCTAGAGGATTGGCACATCACTGGACTAGATGTTAAAACTGCCTTCCTATATGGAGAGCTCGATGAAGAGCTATACATGGAACAACCTGAGGGCTTCAAAGCCAAAGGGCATGAAAATAAAGTACTGCGACTAAAACACGCCATTTATGGACTTAAACAAGCTGCTCTAGCATGGTGGAAAGCACTGGATAAGTCCATGGCTGCGATGGGCTGCAAAAGGCTATTATCTGACTCAGGACTCTTTACCCATAGAGGAAAGAGTGGCGCCCTTGTAGTGATCATTGTCTATGTTGATGATGTGATCTTTATGGGATCGGACAAAGCCCTTCTAAATGAGCTTAAGAATAGGTTCATGAAGGCTTGGGAATGTCGTGACTTAGGTGATGCAAAGGAATTCTTGCGTATGCGCATTCAGCGGAAACATGGAAAGATCTTTTTAGATCAAACCGCTTACTTAGAAAAGGTGCTGCAACGCTTTGGACTCATAGATGCGAAAGCAACTGCGACTCCACTTCCTGAAGGGTACCAACCTGTACCTAATAATTCACCAGTCAACCCAAGCGTCAGGAGTAAATACCAGCAAGTTATAGGTTCACTCCTATACATAATGCTTGGGACTCGTCCTGACATTGCCTATGCAGTTGTTAAACTATCACAATTCGCTGCAAACCCCTCAGAGGACCATTTAAACAGAGCACTCTATATCTGTCGCTATTTGCTCAGGACTTCTTCATACTCTTTGGTGTGATGAACACTCACTCAGAGTGTTCCTGCAATACACTTGGCTGACGAGGAGTGCGAGGGACGAGGAAGAAGTCAGGGAAAACTTGGTGCAACTTGGCTAGTACGAGGATAACAAGGAGATCGCGAATCCAAGCTATGGTTATAGCGAAGAAAGGCACAAGGGAGTTATCCAGGTGGGAGTCACAAGTGGACAGTCTGAGGGACTGTCCGTTCTATTGCTCTAGCTTATATACCTGGGTACATGGTCTGTGCGTACTTTAGGGGAGGCTTACTCCTTCCCACAGGTGCTGCGCAATGGAAGGTTCTGGAAGGGTTCTAAATATATCAACCAATCAGAATAATCGTAGGTATCGTACGACTGCTCCGCAGTCGATTGCGCAAGATTGCGCCATAGTGGCGTGACTGCTCCGCAGTCCAATAGGATTAATCCAAAGAGTGGTACGACTTTCAGTCGTCAGGTGACTTGATAAACATAGGATAATCACGTGACCGGTCACGTGACCGTCGGAGTACGAGTTTGGAACTCCGACTTCGGATTTCCCCTTTAGGAAATTGATTACATAAGACCGGGCCGGTGCGGACCGGTCTTAGACGCTCGAGTCACGACCCAAGTTTACAGGTTCGTGACACTATCCCCTCTTTAAGGGGTTGCTGCGCTGTTTAGCAACCTTCAAGGTTCTGAGTTTGGGTGCTCATGGATTCTTGTGGTGAAATTGTCAAACGAGGTCCTGGGCGTGTTTCATTTGTGAGGCTGGGAGCCAGGAGTTTTCTGAAGAAGGGTATCCTTTCCACTTCACTAGGTATTGTATGCCTCTCTTGTTCGGAGAGAGCCTTGATTGGAGGACCGTTTCTACTTCATAGTGCTCGTCCTCTCCTTGGACTATTTCTGGGGGTGGTCTGGTGAAATTGGGTCCATGGGCTGTGGTTTCGTTGTAGGGGGATACAAGGGATATATGGAACACTGGATGGATCTTCCAAGCTTTGGGCAACTGGAGTTTACAATTAACTCCCCACGCGGATATGACTTTGAATGGTCCATGTCGTCTAGGGGCTAGTTTGGCCTTGGGGTGCATGGTGTGGATATTGGTTCCTTCTAACCAAACTTGGTCGCCTGGTTGGGGTACGTAGGTGGCTGTGGATACATGGGTATTTTTCATGACTTCGGCTGCTACCTTTAGTGCAGCGGATACTTCAATGCGAATTTGTTCTAGGGAATGAAGGCGTTCTTCTACTGTGGGTATTTTGGACGCAAAGTTGACTGGTGGAATGAATTCTGGTTTGTAGCCGTACCAGATCTTGAAGGGTGATTTTCCTGTGGCGCTGTGTTGTCTTGCATTGTGAGCAAATTCCATGAAGGGTATTAGTTCTACCCAGTTGTCGACTTGGAAATTACAAAAGACGCGTAGGTATTGTTCTAGTTCCTGGTTGACGCGTTCTGTTTCTCCATCCATTTGTGGATGGAATGCTGTAGACATGGTTGACTTTGTTGCAACGAGATAAGTACGTAAGGACCTTATCTATAGCAGTTACGACATTACGGTAGTATGCTTTCCTATTACGGTAGTTGGGAATACGTACTATAGCGGGCGCAATACGCCCTCTGAGTGAGAGAAGCCCTATGGCTATCTCGAAGTGGTAGTTTACATCAGGCGTGTGTAAAAACGCGATATTGTGGACGCCTGTACTCATCACTTTTACGCATATGGACAGGGTAGGACCATAGAGTATAAAAACCCTCCCATGGGGAGGGAGGCGAATAGGATATTCACTCTCTTCTTCACTTGCGCACCCTCTCCATTCTATAGTCTCTCTACCTACTCAAAGGTGAGAACTCCATTCCTGTTAGCTGCGCGTATTGCTGCGCAACAGACTTGACGCCTAGTTTGCTCCAAACTTCTTGCATTACTTTGGAAGCAAATTGTGGTCCTCTATCGGATATTACTTGGTGTGGTAGACCTGTTCGTCTCCAGACTTGTTCTAGGTATAACTTGGATGTTTCTTCGGCAGTGATGGTTTTGTTACATGGAGCAATTATCGTTGCTTTACTGAGATGATCCACTACAACGAATAGTGAATCGTATCCTTGTGACGTGGGGAGGTCCGTGATGAAGTCCATGGTGATTATTTCCCAAATTTCGTTAGGGACTTGATTTGGTTGCAGGGGTACTTGGTTTCTTGGTTTAACTTTTGTTGCTTGGCAAGTGGCACATCCGTCCACATAGCTCTTGACAAAGGTGGACATGCCTGGCCACCAGAATTCTCGTGAAATTAGTTCGTAGGTCTTCCATCTTCCAGGGTGTCCTGTGGCAAGATGGTCATGGTATTGCTTGACTATTTCTCTCCGGAGATCTTCATTCTTGGGGACGTATACTTGTCCTTTGTACAGGATGATTCCATCTTCTAAGTTCCAATCTTCTAAGCCCTTTGTGAGGGATCTAGGGCCATTCTTTAGAAGGGTTTCTAAGGCAAGGCTAACTTCTTTGTCGTATTCTTGAGTGCTCTTGATTTGTTGTCGTAACGTGGTGTTCCCTTGGACTGTGATTGTTGTGGGTCGGACTGCATGGATTGCGAAAAATTTGTTATCCAGAAGCACACGATCATTTTCTTCGTGAGCTATCCCCTCTTTAAGGTCTGGACGCCTGGACAGGGCATCCGACTTATTTTGGGTACCGGGTTTGTGGACAATGGTGAACTTGAAACGCGAGAGGAAGAGGGCCCATCGTGCTTGGCGCCGCGTAAGTTTCTGTTTCGTGGAGAAATAGACCAAATTTCCATGGTCCGACCAAATTTCGAGGGTGTCTTCGCGTCCTTCAAGGTAGTGGCGAAAAATTTCCAGGGCGCGGATGATGGCAAGGAGTTCTTTATCATGGATTTCATAGTTCCGTTCGGCAGGCTGTAGAGACTTGGAGTGGTACGCGATGGTGTAACGTTCCACCGGACGTTCCTTCTTGTACTGCGGACAAGGCTTTCAGGACGACCCAACGATCACCGGGATATGTCGAAGTCACGTGCTCGATCTTGTACTAGCTCGATAACGAGGCGTAGTAGCGTTGCCCAAAGGATACAACAGGCGATAAAGAGAGCAAGTCGAAGTTGATATGACAGAGTGGTCGGCAGGACAGCACAACCAAGGGAGAATGATGCAGCACGTTCCTTGAACGGCAAGAGTAAAGCGGAAAGGAATGGATAGAGGCCTTGCGGTGATCTCTCAGCTAAGGACGATTCAATAGATGTATAAGCACCAAAGGTAGCTAACAGCACACAACTGGCAAGACAGCGCAGAAGTGGCACTACAGTGGGTGGTATAATCCAAGAAGTCAAGCTTGGGTCTTCAGCGACCATAAGCCCTAGTCTATATACATGTCCAAGGAGGTTTGAACCCCAGCTTGGAACTCCGAAACCCTAATATCCGGATCCTAGGAATGAGTCACAAACGAGTCAGAGATAACAATCCACCAATGGCAGTAAGGCGCAAAGGTATGAGTCAGAGATAAAGATCCGCAGCTGTATGAGCGCTGCTTCCATCCAATCAGAACGCAAACGTGTACAATCCATCAGAATCAAGGCACAATCGATCAGGCACATACGAGTCATCGCGAACACGAGGCAGTCGAGACCGGTCCAGGCACAAGCTCATCTGGACCCTTCTGGTGCGAGTCTAGCCAGGTCACGTGCCAGGGTCACGTGACGGGCGTTTGTCGTAAGATCACGTGATCTACTCCCAATATTCTTGAGCGAATCCATGGTAGTCGGGAAAGTCACGTGACTTAGCTAGTTGTTGGGTAGTCCACGCCCCATATCCCATAACTACAACCTCTTCTTCGGCTTCTTCAGCACGTGATCGCTTCACGGCAGTGTTCCGAGGTCGTGCAGGGGTGTTCGGGGGAACAGTTACGGGCGAAACCGTAACAGATGGGGTGCCAACGGTTGAGTGCATCGGGTTGTTCTAAGATGGCGCCAGTGGCAAAGTCACTAGCATCCGTGATTAAGCGGAAAGGCTTCTCGTGGTCTGGTAGGGCAAGGACAGGTGCAGTGGTGAAAGCTGTGATGAGTGTCTGAAAGGCTGTGGATGCTTCTGGGGTCCATAGGAAGGGTACTTCTTTCTTGGTTAAGTCAAACAAGGGGTGTGCAATGGTAGAGAAGTCCTTGATGAAGCGTCGATAAAAGTTGCAAAATCCTAGGAAGGCTTGAACTTGTTTGACCGTCTTAGGAGGTGGCCAGTCTCTTATTCCTGCCACCTTGGCTGGGTCCATGGCAATTTGTCCTTCGGATATAACGAGTCCGAGGTATTCTATGGATGTCTGGGCAAAAGAGCATTTCTCTGGTTTCAAGTAGAGGTCGTATTTTGCTAGGCGTGATAGTACTTCGTGGGTGAGCCTGGTTAACGTGGGGAGGTCCTCTGCAAATATCAGGATATCATTGAGATAGACAACAACGTGTCCTTCATCTATCAGGTCTTCGAAGATGGTGTTCATGAATGTTTGAAACGTGGCAGGGGCGTTGCAGAGGCCGAATGTCATGACTGTGGGTTCATATAGTCCGAGGGGTGTCTTGAAAGCAGCTTTGTACTCGTCGCCTTTGCGGACTCGTATATTGTTGTAGCCCCATCAGATATCTAACTTGGTGAACCATCTTGCGCCGCGTAGTTTATCAATGAGCTCAGGGATTAATGGCAATGGGGTGGCGTTCTTGATCGTAATATCGTTTAATGCTCAATAATCTTGTACTGGTCGTAACTTGCCGTCTTTCTTATCTATAAAGAAGAAGGGGCTGGCCATGGGTGACTTGGAAGGGCGAATATATCCCCTTTGTAGGTGATCTGTGATATAAATCTTCAATGCTTCTGATTCTTTGGGCGTAAGACGATAGATGGAGCAATTCTTCATGGTGGCTCCGGGTTTCAATTCTATGGCATGGTCCCATGGCTGGTGCTGTGGTAGTCTTTGGGAGGCTGTCTCGCTAAATACCTTAGCGTACTGTGAAAACTGGGCTGGGATGTGTTCCGTGGATGTCTTGGGTGCTGTTCTAGCTGCAATTTCTGTGCTCGTGGTGGTCTTGGCTCTAATGAGTATATCTTCTTCCTTGGTTTCTTGATGTAGGTACAGGAACGGCTCCATGGCTTCTTGACTAAAGGCAGGTTCATCTGCGACTTGGTATTCTTCCGTGGTTTGTAAAACATTGATCGTGGTTGCTCGCGTCTGCGGCTTCTTGGCTGTAATAACTAGGGACTTGGTGGATAGTGTGCAGGTCTTGGTGTCACGGTTAAGGGGAACGGACGCTTACTATACGGATATGACCACGTTAGTAAGTCACAATGTGTCATGGACTAGGGGATCAGTAAGCACGTAGTAGAATCACATGCCGATGTGGCATGATTCATAACCAAGATAGTGGTAGTAGGGTTCGAGCTACTTTAGCTATTCGTCATACGGATTGGAGAGGAGCTTCAAAGCTACCTCGCATATGTATAAATAGTGACCCAGGGAGACCAAGATTCGCCATCTTGGTCTTCTTCAGGAATCACCACCTCTACTCGTCTTCTCATGCGTGCTTTGCTTGTCTCTTTCAGAGCAAGTCGTCTTCATCGACCATCGGACTACCTAGTGGCACGACTTGCCCTAGTGTACACTCAGATCACGTGCCCACAAGCGCCATGTATCCCGTGACCCAGTCACGTGACCTCGAGGAGATATTCTGCTAAGTCGTGAACGCCCTTTCGTGTCCAAGTCGGACTAACGCCAGTGGTGGCATTACATTAAGACCAAGATCCTTCCATCGTGGCGTTCACAACTCAAGACCAGTGGAGAGATTTTCAGACTTACGCCCTCGAACGACGAGGAGACCGCAACGTACCAACACAATTCCTAGGAGCAGCCAGGTGGAGAGAGTACCGAGGAGAAACCGGATACTTTGTAGACTTCGCATCGGGGCCAACCCGATATCGCCCCGTTGAGTTCAACTTCGATCATCTGTGCTGGGTTGAGATTACGTGGAACCCTATAGACAATCACTACGACGCAGTACGACCCGCAGGAAGAAACTACAACTGCGATATCGACTCTAGAAACCTACCCACACGTGAAGAGTGGGGGCGCGTCGACGGGCAACCAGAACAAGAACCCAGTACATCCGAACCAAGAACCCCCGCACCATCCGAAACTAGTGGAGACGACGAAGAAACCGACAACGACGAAGAATCTGAAGTGGGAGAAATAATACAGACAGCTGAGTCCCTACGCATCAACGAACCTGAGAACATCGACGTACACCCACCCGCAGATATGGCAACAGCAACAATTACCCAAGAGGATCTGGCACTCGAAGAAGCCAGAAGGATTACCGAAGAAGCGGAATCCTACCTACGCCCCATCAACCCAACAACGGGACACCGCATGACCGCAGATGACACGGCCATCTTCAGAGCGGTAGGCCCAGATGTCCCCGACCCACCACCAGGCGTGGGAGGACCCCCACCACCCAGAAGACGCGGAGGACCCTTTGGTCAAGGACCACCAGGAGAGGGAAGGCAGCCGCACGGAGGAAGACAACCTCAATTCGGAGGAGGAGGAGGAGGGGACCCTTTTGGTGGAGGACCACCACCCCCACCGCCGCCGACAGCAGGACCAGCACTGGGAGCACCACACGGGTCAGACAAGTTAGTGGGAGAAACCCCGACCATATTCGACGGAAATCGAGATGAGTACGAATCATTTCTCACACAATGGCACATATACTGGGGACAAAATTCAGAGGCGCCGATCATGACCAACGTCTACCGGCGATGCCTACTGTTCTTAGGTTTCATCAAAGGCCCCCGAGTATCCAACTGGACGCTCGGATTTCTCCAGTGGCTTAACAACGAACTACATCAAGGGCGCAGCCGATACGACCCATTTTTATGGGACACCTTGACTGCAGGATTCTCCGACCGCTTCTCGAACGTACTCGAACAAGAACAAGCGCAGGCCACACTGGCCAAAGGATTCAAGATGACTGGCGATGACATTGACTCGTACGTCACCAACTTCGAACAGTTAGCACGAAAGGCTGACTACCGCCTCAACGACCGCCAAACACTCGACCGGTTCACGGCGGGCCTTCCGAGAGCCTTATTCACCAAAATCTACGAGTTGGATGACCCGCAAACCTTCAACGAATGGAAGGAAGCGGCGCTGTGTAGACAAAAACAGTACATACATCTACGCGCACACTTAGGACTCAACACCACGCCCCGCACGACACCACCACGCTCGCAACAAAATCGCGGATACGCCCCACAATGGGCACCACCCAGATTCCCACCATCGCGATACGACCCAAACGCTATGGATACATCGGCAGATCAAACCCGCGCACGCCTCGCAGAAGTAGGAGACCCGAATCGTGGAAAACTACGGCCACCGTTTCCCCCAAGGAACGGACAAAACCGAGGAGGTGGACAACGCCGAGACATGCGGGAAGTCATTTGCTATAACTGCAATAACCCGGGCCACTTCTCACGAGAATGCACACACCCCAGAAAGCCAAGACAACCCACTCAACAATACGCAAACTCAAGCCGGAGCGTAGACACCGACCACTACAATCAAGAACCCATAGCGGGACGCCGCGCAGAAACCACCCCACAAGAACAAGCCAAGGAGTGGATGGAAACGTTAAGAGGGGCTAGTGACGAGGTCAAGGACCTTGTATTCAAAGATCTGTGGACCCAAGAGGGTTTTCAGGACGCCTGAACCCATCGGCCTGGGTGAGGGCAGTCAATTGTAATTCTGTAATCATGACTCGCTACCGTTCGCTCCGAATTCCAGTATCGATTCGTACGAATTACTCCATGGCCGACATCAAAGGGCTCGTTGACTCCAGAGCCACCGACAACTTCATAAGACCCATGTTCGCTAAACGAATGGGCCTTGAGCTACAAACCCTCGAAAAACCAAAAAAGATCTGGAACATAGACAACACAGAGAATAAAGCCGGATCCATCACACACTTTATCGACCTAGATGTCCAGACCAACAACGTTTCTAAGACCATGAGATTCCTCGTCACCGATATAGGAAACGAAGATCTCGTCCTCGGATACCCCTGGCTAGCAACCTACGAACCAACCATCAGCTGGGCGCACGCCACCATCCACGAAGAAGCCCTCCCTGTAACGTTCCACCGGACGTTCCTTCTTGTACTGCGGACAAGGCTTTCGGGACGACCCAACGATCACCAGGATATGTCGAAGTCACGTGCTCGATCTTGTACTAGCTCGCAAACGAGGCGTAGTAGAGTAGCCCAAAGGATACAAAGGGCAATGAAGAGAGCAAGTCGAAGTTGATAAGATAGAATGGTCGGCAAGACAGCACAACCAAGGGGGAATGATGCAGCACGTTCCTTGAACGGCAGGAGTAAAGCGGAAGGGAATGGATAGAGGCCTTGCGGTGATCTCCCAGCTAAGGACGATTCAACAGATGTATATGCACCAAGGGTAGCTATCAGCACACAACTGGCAAGACAGCGCAGGAGTGGCACTACAATGGGTGGTATAATCCAAGAAGTCAAGCTTAGGTCTTCAGCGACCATAAGCCCCAGTCTATATACATGTCCAAGGAGGTTTGAACCCCAGCTTGGAACTCCGAAACCCTGATATCCGGATCCTAGGAATGAGTCACAAACGAGTCAGAGATAACAATCCACCAATGGCAGTAAGGCGCAAAGGTATGAGTCAGAGATAAGCATCCGCAGCTGTATGAGCGCTGCTTCCATCCAATCAGAATACGAACGTGTACAATCCATCAGAATCAAGGCACAATCGATCAGGCATATACGAGTCATCACAAACACGAGGCGGTCGAGACCGGTCCAGGCACAAGCTCATCTGGACCCTTCTGGTGCGAGTCTAGCCAGGTCACGTGCCAGGGTCACGTGACGGGCGCTTGACGTAAGATCACGTGATCTACTCCCAGTATTCTTGAGCGAATCCGTGGTAGTTGGGAAGGTCCCGTGACTTAGCTGGTTGTTGGGCGCTCCAAGCCCCATATCCCATAACTACAACCTCTTCTTCGGCTTCTTCAGCACGTGATCGCTTCACGGCAGTGTTCCGAGGTCGTGCAGGGGTGTTCGGGGGAACAGTTGCGGGTGAAACCGTAACACTCCCAGTAGTACTGCGATCGATCAACCCCACAGAAACGCAAACCACTATCGCCAGTACAATGACCCAAGACGAGGCCAAGAACATCATCCAGGAACTCGAAGAAGAATGCCAGATACGTACCACAGCTACCGAATTAGCCATTGCAGCTAATCAAAACACCGTCGTGGAAGCCCTCCCCGAACCATATCAGCGTTTTGCAAAAATCTTCAGCGAAGAAGCATCCCACCGATTCCCGCCATCACGACCCTGGGACCACGCCATCGATTTCAAACCCGGCACACCCCCTAGCATAGACTGTAAAGTCTACCCGATGTCACAAGACGAAGACGGACAACTACGCGAATGGCTAGATGAACAACTCAAACTAGGGTATATCCGTCCATCAAAGTCCCCTTATGCGTCGTTGTTCTTCTTCATCAAAAAGAAGGATGGCAAGTTAAGACCCGTACAGGACTACCGAAGAATCAATGCCTGCACCGTACGTAACCAATACCCACTACCCCTCATGTCGGAACTCATCAACGACCTGGGAAATGGACACATATTCACGAAACTTGATGTCCGCTGGGGATACAACAACATACGCATCAAGGAGGGCGATGAGTACAAAGCGGCGTTTAAGACAAAACATGGCCTCTTCGAACCCCTCGTCATGTACTTCGGACTGACAAACTCACCGGCAACGTTCCAAAACATGATGAACGACATCCTAGGCGACACGATCCGAACCTTTGCAGCAATGGGCACAATCATCCGCATCTACATGGACAACATCGGTATTGCGACACTCGAACACGTAGGTCTTCAAGCACACATCGACGCTGTTTGTGCAGTACTTCAAGTAGCACTGGACCACGACCTATACTTCAAACCATCCAAATGCACCTTCCACCAACCGCGAATGGATTACCTGGGGGTAATTCTTGAAAAGGGGGTAACCCGTATGGACCCTGTAAAAATTGCGGGCATACGCGACTGGCCCACACCCACGAAGGTACGCGACGTACGCTCCTTTCTGGGCTTCTGCAATTTTTACCGCCTCTTCATTCGCGGTTTCGCCACGCACGCACAAGCCCTCAACAAACTTACACGCAAAGACACGGAGTGGACATGGGGCAAAGACGAAGAAACGGCATTCCAAACCCTCAAGCGACTGGTCACAAGCAAACCAGTACTCGCACACCCCACACTCACGGACCAATTCGAACTCGAAGTAGACGCATCCGGATACGCAGTAGGGGCAGTGCTCCTGCAGAAGAAGCAAGACGGGAAACGACACCCTCTCGGGTACTTCTCGGCTACCTTAAACGAAGCAGAACACAACTACGATATCTACGATCTGGAACTTCTGGCAATCGTCAAAGCACTGCGACATTGGAGACCATTCTTAGCAGGCTCACCACACAAAATCAAAATCTTCTCCGACCACCTTAACCTCACACACTGGAAGACACCACAAAAGATAAGTCGCCGCATAGCTCGAGAAGTCCTGGAACTTATGGAGTACGACTTCGAGATCCACCACATCAAAGGGACCAACAACGGCTGCGCGGATGCACTATCGCGAAGACCCGACTACGACAAGGGAGACTGAGACAACGAAGGAGTCACCGTCCTACCGGAAAAAGTATTCGCGCGGAACGTCACCACGCAATCACCGGAAAACCTCGAGCAAGACGAAAGCATCCTACGCCCCTGGGTAGACCCGCACAAACTCAAGAAAATCAATGAGATCTGGTACCACCAAGGCGCATGAGTAATCACTGGAAGCCCAGAGGAAATTTGCACAATCATCGCCAACCATCACGACCCCCCCGTCTATGGTCACCCGGGAATCAAGCGAACTGCGAGGATCATCGAACGCGACCACTGGTGGCCAAACATGTTGAAACACGTCGCCGAATACGTCCAAGGATGCGTGGAATGCCAACGGCATAAAGTCAACAACCGCCCCACAAAAGCTCCACTAGTACCCAGTACCCCGCAAGCCAACGCCAAGCCGTTCGAAGTCATTGCCCTCGACTTTATCACAAAACTGCCGGAATCACAGGGATACGACTCGATCCTCACCGTAACCGACCACAATTGCACCAAAGCATCAGTATTCATCCCCTGTAACGAGGAAATATCCGCGGAAGAAACCGCCGCACTGTACGTCACTCACGTGTTTCGGAGATTCGGACTACCAGCAAAGATCATCAGCGACCGAGACCCGAGATTCGCATCAAAGTTCACACGCGAATTATGCCGAATCCTCGGCATCTACCAAAACATTTCCACGGCGTATCACCCCCGAACCGACGGGCAATCAGAAAGAACCAATCAATGGCTGGAACAATATTTACGGTTCTGGGCTAACGAGCGTCAAGATAATTGGGCGCGATTCCTGCCAATGGCGGAATTCGCGCATAACAATTGGCCACACGAGGCAACAAGGAAGTCCCCTTTCTCACTCATGATGGGATACGACCCGCGCGCTGATTGGATCGACAAGCCATCCCCAATCCCACAGGTGCTCACGCGACTTCAGCAATTCCGAGAAGCACGGAAAGAAGCTCAAAACCTTATCAAAAAGGCACAATCATTATGGGTCAAACACTGAAACACACCCAAGTACCAAGTAGGAGATCAAGTATGGCTAGAAGGACGACATCTACGAACCAATCAACCGACCGCCAAGCTGGCAGCACGACAGCACGGCCCATTCAAAATCACGCGCGTCCTACCACCGGTCAATTATCAGCTGGAACTTCCCACGCAGTGGAGTATCCACCCCGTATTTCATATTGATTTACTCACACCTTATCGCGAGACGCCCATGCATGGAGAAAATTTCCAGCACCCACCACCGGATCTAGTTGATGGGGAAGAGGAGTACGAGGTGGAGCGCATTCTAGACTCCAGGCGATTCGGCCGGAGCAAGAAACTGCAATACCTCGTGAAATGGAAGGGGTACCCAGACTCGGAAAATCAGTGGGTTAATGAAAATGACGTATTCGCTGACGAAGCCTTAGCGGAGTACAAACGGAGTACGAAAGCTAGAGGGATAGTTATAAGAAGGGGACAAACCACGACCAAAACCCCATCTCCCCACACTGGATTACTCACTCAACCCCAAATGTCTCTTCCCACTCCTGCCTCTGCCACCTCTCTCGCTACCCGCCTCGTCGACAGCCTCACCCACAAAGAACTCCGCGCAGCCCTCGCCAACATCCAGTCCATCTATGACATCGAAGAGCCCGACCAACCCGCTACATACTGGCTCATCAACCACAACGGCGACTGTCTCAACACCGCGCCATATACCGAAGCCGAAGTTACTCGGCTTCGTACAGCTGTCGGACTCTTTGCGAGTCCCCCACCTCGATCTAAACCCCCTCAAGTCAAGAACGAGCAAGAAGAAGACGCCCGCGACGTTGAGGTGGCAGGAGTGGATGAAGACACGGGACTGGAGGGAACTGGCAGAGAACTGGAAGGACCGACAGCTGGCAGTAGCCGCGGCCCGACGAGCCATCATCTATCACCGACGACGCCAACACACCGAGACGCTGAGAGAGCAGTGTACGAAGCAGTAGAAGGGGCACTAAAGGATTGGTACCCAGTTGAGCAGCCATATCTCATCACGGCCACCGACTCTGATGACCCCCGCGAGACCCCGTACGCTTGCGACTCTACGGGCCGCCCCATATACCACGGCGGAGTGGTAGTCGACACCGAAGACTCCACTCTACCCGCGGTTCGCCTCCGATACCTGGGAGGAACGGCGCGCACCGCACCCCACAGATACAAACACAATCGGGGGGACGATTTCGTCCACTACCCCATCACCAACGCACAAGGGGTGACGCGCCAAGCCACCTTCATTCAAGTCATCACTGGACCCGACCCCATCGTCCTGGGGATCGTGGACGACAGCGACAAAGTCTACAGTCGCCCCCTTTACGCCGAACCCCAGGTCAGAGAAGTCGGTAAGCCCCACTACGCCCCCGAAGACCTATACGCCCTAGTAGGAGGGCATAGCAACCAGCACCGCACCGACCGCGCCATCAACGAGTTGAGGGATGTAGGGGTGAAGGCGGAGGTAACTCGCTTCCGAGCCTACAAACACGAGGCGGAGAGGATGGAGCAGCGCCTCCACGCCCTTGCTCAGGCGCTCGGTGGAGTACAGTCAGAGTTGGCCAGGTGTAAGTTCAGACTGGAGATGGCGAATGTACTGGACCGGATCACGGAGAGGCAGGAAGCGTGGGTCGGAGGAATCGGCCCCACTCGGCGCCATGGTCGTCGCAGCTGAAAAGGGGGTGATGTCACGGTTAAGGGGAACGGACGCTTACTATACGGATATGACCACGTTAGTAAGTCGCAATGCGTCATGGACTAGGGGATCAGTAAGCACATAGTAGAATCACATGCCGATGTGGCATGATTCATAACCAAGATAGCGGTAGTAGGGTTCGAGCTACTTTAGCTATTCGTCATACGGATTGGAGAGGAGCTTCAAAGCTACCTCGCATATGTATAAATAGTGACCCAGGGAGACCAAGATTTGCCATCTTGGTCTTCTTCAGGAATCACCACCTCTACTTGTCTTCTCACGCGTGCTTCGCTTGTCTCTTTCAGAGCAAGTTGTCTTCATCAACCATTGGACTACCTAGTGGCACGACTTGCCCTAGTGTACACTCAGATCACGTGCCCACAAGCGCCGTGTATCCTGTGACCCAGTCACGTGACCTCGAGGAGATATTCTGCTAAGTCGTGAACGCCCTTTCGTGTCCAAGTCGGACTAACGCCAGTGGTGGCATTACACTTGGGGCATCTTGTGAAGGCGAGTTGTGGCGTGGCCTAGTTAACTTCTGGGTTGTGTGCTTTGAGCCAGTCTGTTCCTAGGATAATATCGTGGTCGCCTAGCGTGGTTACGTAGAGTTCAACACATTCATTGTGGTATTCTCCATTGGAAGTCTTTATCCGGATTGTCTGGATCGTAGTATATCAAACTGATCCTTGTTTGTTCAATGTTCCATCCACATTTCGTACTGGAAGTGGGTTAACCAGGGTTCTGAGGGTTAGGTTATTCCTCTTGGCAAAGTCTTGATCTATGATGATTCCTTCTGCGCCGCTGTCTAGTAAAGCCCGTGCACTGATTTCTCGACCGGTTTTCTTTCCTACTAGAGTGATTCTGAGCGTAATTGAGGGTGATCGTCTATTCCGTATCATATCACCGGGTACAGGCTCAGAATCTAATGTCTCTAGTAATGAGTATCCTTGGGTAAAACTATGGTTGGCCACTCGTAAAGCCCTAACTGACAGTGCTTCAGTAGGGTAGTTCAAAAATCCTCTGGAAGGGGGGCTGATTGAGGGCGTGGAATCGTGATGTGTGCTGGGGGACTGTGATACATTGCCGCTATCTGGGCAGGGTGATCTTTGGGGGGATCCTCGTAGGATTCTTCTTGAGTTAGGGTCGTGCGTGCCCTAAAGTCTGACCGCTGATTACTGGGTCTTCCATTCCCTTGTCCTTGTCGTTGGGAGCTATTCCTGGTCTGGCAGTCCTTGGCTCGGTGGTTCGGCTTTCCGCAATAAAAACAGAGCTTCTCCTTGAAGCGTCGATCTTTTTCTTCCTTGGTTATTCTGCCTGCTTGCTGAGGTCTTATACTCGTGGCTGTGGTGGCGTTGACGTGAGCGCCGTCTTCTTCGGCGTACATGGCCCTATTTCTTGGCCCTTGAAGTCTTTGTCCTGTGAATGCTGGGTTACTGTAGAGACGCCATACGCGGTCGAATTCTCTTGCTAGTTCGACCAATTTGTCTAGGGTTGTGGGCTGTGGTGATACACCAATAATCTTCTGGTGTAGAGCTGCAGGGAGTGCCTTTCTAAAGGCGAACATCTTGGTTTCTTCGTTTGCACCTGATCTGGATGCGTATGTGGACCATTCTTGGTACCAATCATTGAAGGGTCGGTTTCCCATACGACAGGAGTACATGAGGTTGGTTGATTCTAACTTGGTGTGTGACGGAATGAAGTGTTTCTTGAACGCGTCTCTGAAATCGTTCCAGGTGCCAAAATCTATGGGCGTGGCTGTGAGGGCTTTGGTCTGCTGATCTTGGGCCCAATCTCCTGCTGGGGTACCAATCTTGAAGTGTGTTAAGGCAGCCGATACGCGCTTGCCTTCGTTGGTGTACGTGGATTCATTGAGATAGTAGTAGTTTTCAACACTACTCCAAAAGGCTTCTGCCTTGTCTTGTTTGCCATCGAATGGCTCTGGGGGTGTTCCTAATAACTTGGCGCCTCCTCCTGAAGCCATGGTGCTTGTTACTGGGGGTGTCGGTGGTGGAGAAGGGGATCGACTCTTGGTGCCAAAAAGCTTTGGTTGTCTTGGTGTGAACAGTGGGTAACTTGGTTGACTGGATGGTCCTGGGGTACTTGGGAGTGTGCCTGGTAGCTTTCCTGCTGATGGTGACTGGGGGGTGTGTGTTCCTGATAAACTAGCTAGTACTGAGGCGACGGTCTTGGTGGTTTTGTCTAGAAGGCCTGATACTTCTGCCTGTTCTGTCTCTGAATTCTCTTGGTCTGTACTTGGCGGCGGAGATAAGTCTGATCCTTCTTGGTCAGAGTCTGGGAAGACTACTCTTCTGTTGTTCTTGTAGACCCAAAGTTCTCGTTTGGTCGACCAACGGACTTCCTTTCCGTTGTACTTGGCTGTGAGATTGTGGTGATCGTACGATCCTTTGTCAAATTTGCTATATCCTGGGTAAGCGTCTTCAAAATCGTCCTTGCTGACAGTGTCGTCTGTCCCAAAGAATTTCCACGGGAACTTCCCGTTTGGGCTCGTGAGTTCTTCTGTGTTCCAGATAACGTGGATTAGATTATCGTCAAGGGAGAAGAAGGGGTTCTTGAAGTAGATGGGGACTCTTGCTAGTTCTTCAGGGGTAAGATTTCTAGTGTTTTGGCCTGGTTGATTGCTCATTCACTAGAGTGTCTTTGTAGTCTTGATACGGTCCAACCGTCTGAGTCCCAGGCGTAAAAGATTTTATACCCTGGTTGTAGTGTTATCCTGTGAGTTGCACTTGGTCGTTGGCTAGATCGAATCCAACAGTATTCTTCAAATATCCCGTAATGCGATATTAAGACACTAGATCTCCACAAGAGTCCTTGGAACCCTACTGGGTCTGTGGTGATGTCGCGGATGTTGTTGACTGTGTGCTGGAGGTTTAGGGGAACTCCGTGTCTTTGGAATATGAGTTGACAGTGCTGCTTGAAGGTCTGTAATTCTCTGGGGTTTCTCGTGGGTAGTGTTCTTGATATGAAGGGTACTTCTGGGAGGTGGTAATACGTGGGTTGGGTTGCTAGGAATTGTCCTTCTTCACTACTAGTGGAGGGTTGACGAATGACTGGGGGAAGCTCGTGATAACTTGGATACGTGGGGGTCGCTTGAACTGGGTTACTTGGACGTGTACTTGTTGCTTGGTTTACTCTTCTAATGTCTCTATTAGGGATTACTGGGGGGTGTTCTTCTGGAGAGGGAATAGGCGTATCCCTTCTTATAAACTGGTTTCGTTGTCTTCGGTTTCTGTGATGTTGAGATACTTGTTGAGATGCCAGGGTGATAGCCCAATCGAGTGCGCTTTCTGCCAGGGTGATTTAAACAAGGAACCTTCTATATTCTTTCTCTAGAAGGTAGGTAGTCTTGGCCTGGAGCCCACAATACTACACTAGGTGGAGTAGGTGGGGTATCTGGTCTGTAACCACAAGTACAGACTTCTTTACTACACCAACAGACGCCGTTACTGATCCACTGGTTGGCAGGTTCTCCCCAACCGCTATCAGTATCTGTGAATGGTGTAGGGGGACTTGGACTTGGACTAGGTGGATTACTTGATGGGAGAGGTTCGTCTCCGTTCTCCTGGATGTCAAGGCGTGTGACAAAGTCGTGATCGTCGGGGGTGTCCGGGGGAAGGTGAAAGATTCTTGGATTGACGATGTTGGTGTCTGGGTTTTCAAGGGTTGTTTCCCAGTAACTTCCCCACTTGAGGGTGTATTCACGACCTTCGGTAATGACTGGTTGTGATCCGATTTGTGTAGATTCTACTCGAATCTCCTGGAAAGATATTTGGATTTGTTCGTAGTCCAACCGGAATCGTTCAAGGAAAAATTGCCGTTCTCCTCTTAGGAGTTGTTCTAGGATGCGCTGTCTTCTGGGGGGAATGTGGACAAACCAAAGATAGTCGTCTTTATTCCACAAGAGGGTCGATTCGATGGGAGCGCCGTGGACTGTGAGTGTCTTGGATAGGTGCTAATACAGGAGTTGCTCTTGGGCTAGGTTGCTAAGCCTATCTAGCTTGCTGGTGACGAAGTCTTGAAACTCGACTAAGGTGAGTACCTTTCCGAATGGAAGTATAGAGTCGAGGTCTTTTAGGAGGAGGGTACTATCGCTCCAAACTTCTACTGTGTTGGAGTGGGCGAGGTTAACGAGGGTACTAGAAGGATAGTAAAACTGGAGTTGTCTTTCTCTGTGGGTTTCAAAGAGTGCTTGAGAGCGGTTAATTTGCTCTTGTTCAGAGATTTGAGTTGGATGAAAATGCGACACTAAACCCCTTTTATTTCGTACCAAATACCCAACTAACTACAACACTTACTCGTATAGTAAGTGGTTATAGTTCCTGTTGGTCTGGGTAGGTAGAAATGAACAGGAAGGGGTCAGCAGGTATATGTGGCGTAAAACAATAGGCAAGGAGGGGGGGGCTGGTCCTGACTGCGTCCTCAAAGTGATATCCCTGGTCTACAACGAAAATTCGGTCTTCCCAAAATGCAAGGTACCCGTAAGTAGAAATAATTCTCCCGTCCAAAAAGTCCTGGAGTTCAATGGTGACGAGAGTGCCGACGTATGCTTGCCTTATGACCTGATTGAGGGGGGCGAGAGCCCGACGAATGCCTTCCCGGAAGATGTACTTGATGGATCCAAGGGGAAGGTCTTGACTGGGGAGGTCGATAACAGCCTGGGAGCAAGCGTACAGAGGGGGAATACCAAGGGCAATAGCTAGGGGCCGGTGACGAGGGTAGAACGTGATATAGTGGGGCGACCGGAACTGTGATGACTCACTGTCACTCGACAGGGAATCACGACGGGTTCAGAAGACCGGGGGTGGTGGAGAACGCGGAGCGGAGCACAGGGACTACTGTGATGGAACGCTTTGGCTCAACCGTCAGAACTGGCGCGACGGCTCAGGGAAAGTGGCGCTTAGTGGCAAGTCGTGCTTGACAGCTGAAGGGGCACTAGTGCTCGGGAGGCGGGAAGAGGCAAAGGGAGGATGTCACAAGTGGACAGTCTGAGGGACTGTCCGTTCTATTGCGCTGGCTTATATACCCAGAGGGATGGTCTGTGCGTAAGTTTAGGGCAGGCTTAAGGTCTGCCCACGGGTACTGCGGAATACTGCGGAATGGAACCTTCCGGTAACATCTAAATATAGTGTCCAATGGGAAAATCAGGATAGTGTCGTACGACTGCTCCGCAGTCGATGACGCCATATGACGTGACTGCTCCGCAGTCCAATCAGAATAATCGTAGGAGTGGTGCGACTGCCCGCAGTCGAGTTGGTCATAATGATTTGACTGCTCCGCAGTCCAATCAGATAAATCCAAGGAATGGTACGACTTTCAGTCGTCAGGTGACTTGATAAACGATGGGAGATCACGTGACCCATCACGTGATGGTCGGAGTACGAAATTCAAACTCCGATTTCGGATTTCCCCTTTAGGAAGGTGATTAGGTAAGACCGGGCCGGTGCGGGCCGGTCTTAGACGCCCGAGTCACGATCCAAGTTTCTAGGTTTGTGACAGTATCCCCTTTTTAACGCCGTGCTGCACCGACAGCACTGGTTGACTTTGGATGAGGGGCGCGGGGGTGGTCCTTGTGGAACTTCTGGACCAGTTCTCGGGAGTGCGTCATGCGGGATGAGGGGAGCCAGGAATTCTCGGAATCAGGATATCCCTTCCACTTGATCAGGTAAAGTATCCCCTTCTTGTTGGGTGATACTTTGGATTGCAAGACCGCTTCAACTTCGTAGTGTTCGTCCTCTCCTTGGACGATCTCGGGAGGGGGTCGGGTGAAGTTGGGTCCGTGGATATCATTCTCATGATACGGAGAGATCAGGGAATTGTGGAAGACTGGATGAATACGCCATGTCTTTGGGAGTTGGAGTTTGCAATTAACTCCCCAGGTGGATAAGACTTTGAATGGACCATGGCGTCGCGGGGCAAGCTTGGGCTTGGGATGCGTGGTGTGGATGTTGGTTCCTTCCAACCAGACTAAGTCTCCAGACTTGAATTCTCGGGATGGGATTTGTGACTTGGAACTTCTCATGATTTCCGCCGCTACTTTTAGCGCTGCGGTGACCTCGGATCGGATTTGGTTCAGGGATTTCAGCCGGTCTTCGGCTGCCGGGATGTTGGTCGTGAAGTGGATGGGGGGAATGAACTCGGGTTTGAACCCATACCACACTTCGAAGGGTGATTTCTTGGTAGCGCTATGTTGCCGAACATTGTGCGCAAACTCCATGAATGGGATCAACTCTGCCCAATTATCTGCTTGGAAGTTGCAGAAAACGCGAAGGTATTGCTTGAGCTCTTGATTGACTCGCTCGGTCTCTCCATCTGTCTGTGGATGGAACGCGGTTGACATGGTGGACTTGACTCCAAGTTTGCTCCAAACTTCTTGCATCACTTTAGACGCGAATTGGGGTCCTCTGTCCGAAATCACTTGTTGGGGGAGTCCGGTTCTTCGCCAGACTTGTTCCAGGTATAGCTTGGCAGTTTCATCAGCCGTGATAGTCTTGTTACAGGGAGCGATGACCGTCGCTTTACTGAGGCGATCTACGACCACGAATAATGTGTCGTAACTGAGGGACACGGGGAGGTCGGTGATGAAGTCCATGGTGATGATTCCCCACACCTCTGTAGGAATCGGATTGGGTTGCAGGGGTACTTGGGTTCTGGGCTTGATTTTCATCGATTGACAGATAGCGCATCCATCTACGTAACTCTTGACGAAACTGGACATTCCAGGCCACCAGAAATCTCGGGATATCAGCTCGTAGGTTTTCCATCTTCCTGGATGTCCTACGGCGATGTGGTCGTGGTATTGTTTAACGATATCTCTTCGTAGATCATCGTTCTTGGGAACGTAGACTTGTCCTCGGAATAAGATGACTCCATCTTCTAGGTTCCACTCTTCCAAACCCTTGGTGAGTGAACGGGGACCGCTCTTCAAGAGGGTTTCCAACGCCATACTGACTTCTCTGTCGTATGTCTGCGTGTCTCGGATGCGTTGTCGCAGGGAGGTGTCTCCTAACACCGTGATTGCTGCTCTTTGCACAGCGTTGACTTGAAAATATTTCGTATCCAGGAGCACTCGCTTTTCATCTTCATCCGCTATCCCCTTTTTATGATCTGGACGCCTGGACAGTGCATCAGACTTGTTCTGACTGCCTGGTTTGTGGATGATGATGAACTGGAACTGGGACAGAAACAGCGCCCAACGGGCCTGTCGACGGGAGAGTTTTTGCTTCTTCATAAAGTAAGCCAGGTTGTTGTGGTCGGTCCACACCTCTGTGGTATCACTACGTCCCTCGAGGTAGTGTCGGAATGCATGGAAAGCATGGATGATCGCAAGGAGTTCCTTGTCACAAATCTCATAGTTGCGCTCCGCAGGAAGGAGAGATTTAGACAGAAAGGCAACGGGATGCCAACGTTCCAAGGCATCGGGTTGCTCCAGAATAGCCCCAGTCGCAAAGTCACTGGCGTCAGTGATGAGTCGGAATGGCTTGGAATGGTCAGGGAGGGCTAAAACAGGGGCCTGGGTGAAGGCTTTGATCAGGGTGCGGAAAGCGCTTTCCGCCGTGGTATCCCAAGAAAAGAGCACATCTTTCTTGGTCAGGTCGAAGAGTGGTCGGGCAACGGTGGAATAATCTTTGATGAACCGCCGATAGAAATTACAGAAGCCCAAAAACGCTTGGACTTGTTTGACTGTACGCGGGACAGGCCACTCGGTAATACCAGCCACCTTGGCTGGGTCCATGGAAACTTGGCCGTTGGAAATCACGATTCCAAGGTATTCGACGGAGGTCTGAGCAAATACGCATTTCTCAGGTTTCAGGTAGAGGTCATGCTGCTCCAAACGCTGGAGCACGTCGTGGGTCAACGCAGTCAGGGAGTCGAGATCTTCCGTGAAGATAAGGATGTCATCGAGGTAGACCACAACATGTCCACCATCGATCAGGGGTCCGAAGAGTTGGTTCATGAACGTTTGGAACGTTGCTGGTGCAGTTGCAGAGACCGAAAGGCATTACGGTCAGGTTCGAAAAGGCCGTGGGAGGTCTTGAAAGCGGCCTTGTACTCATCACCCTCGCGAATCCGGATGTTGTTGTAACCCCACCGGATGTCCAACTTGGTGAAATAACGCGCGCCGTGAAGTTTGTCGATTAACTCGGGAATGAGGGGGAGGGGCGCCGCGTTCTTGATGGTGATGTCGTTCAGAGCCCGGTAATCTTGAACCGGACGGAGCTTTCCATCCTTCTTGTCAACGAAAAAGAAGGGGCAGGCCATGGGGGACTTGGAAGGGCGGATGTAACCTTTCCGCTAGATGTTCAGAGATGTACTCCTTGAGTGCATCAGCCTCTTTAGGCGTCAGGCGGTAGATGGAACAGTTCTTTAAACTCGCTCCAGGTTTCAGATCAATCGCATGATCCCAGGGTTGGTGCGCAGGCAAGCGGTGGGACGCTTCCTCGCTGAAGACTTGGGTGTATCGCTGGAAGTGACTCGGAATGTGGTCCGTGGAAGGTTTAGGGGCAGTCTTTGCCGCTAATTTGGTACTCGTGGTGAACTTCGCTCGGATGGCCAAGTGGTCGTACTTGGGAAAACTGTGGCTCCACAGGAATGGCTCGATAGCCTCTTGGAAAAATGTGTGTTCTACAGGTTCTGCTGCGTCAGCAGTCGGGATTAAAGCGTCATCCGCTTGTTCGGGTCCTAGCGCTAGGATGTTGGCTCGGAGAGGATCTCGGAAAGGAACTGTTGCATCAACAGGGACTCGGGATGGGACATCTGCACTCGCAGGAACTCGGGAAGGAACTCGGGATGGAACATCTGCGCTTGCAGGAACTCGGGAAGGAACTCGGAATGGGACTCGGGATGGGACATCTGCACTTGCAGGAACTCGGGAAGGAACTCGGGATGGAACATCTGCACTCGCAGGAACTCGGGAAGGAACTCGGGATGGAACATCTGCGCTTGCAGGAACTCGGGAAGGAACTCGGGATGGGACATCTGCACTTGCAGGAACTCGGGAAGGAAGGGCGTCTTTAGCCGGTGTAGGTTCTAACTCTAGAATGTTGATCGTGGTGTCTCGGGTTTGGGGTACTCGGGAGGAAATGACTACGGTCTTCGTAGACAAGGTGCAGCTACTTGGGCACCGCGTGAAGGCGATCTGGGGTCTTGACCAGTCGATCTCGGGATTGTGCGCTCGGAGCCAATCCGTTCCTAGGATTATGTCGTGCTCCCCTAGAGTGGTGACGTAGAATTCGATGACCTCGTCGTGATAGGCGTTCTCTGCCGTTCTGATCCTTAACTTCTGGATCGTGGTATGCTTGACTAGCCCCGTCTTGTTGGGCGACCCGTCCACGTTTCTAACTGGCATCGGGTTAACTAGAGTTCTCAAGGTCAAGCCGTTTGCACGCGCAAACCCATCATCCGCGATGATGCCCTCCGCGCCGCTGTCCAACAGGGCGCGGGCACTGATTTCTCTGCCAGATCGCTTTCCTACTAGTGTCACCCTGAGTACGATAGAAGGAGCTCTCCTATTCTGTATCGTCTCGACTGGTACAGGCTCGCCGCCGAGCGTCTCTAGTAAGGAAATGCCGCTCACAGCGCAGCTGGCTATCAATCTTCCGCCCGACAGTGCTACGGGGGAAGGACCTAAAAATCCTCGTTAATAGGTGCAGACCGCGGACGCGCGTCCGGGGAATACGGGAGTATCTCTCGATACATGGCTCCAACCAGAGCCGGGTGATCAGTAGGTGCTTCCTCTTGATCCAGGTCCTCGTCAACAAAAACGCCTCGCGCTCTACTTGAATTGTTGGGAGGGCGGCCACCTCTGGCCCTCATGCTTTGCGTCTTTAGCTTGCATTCTCGAAGGATGTGGCCTGGGCTACCACAGTATAGGCACAACTTGTTCTGGAAACGCCGGTTCCGTTCTTCTTTAGTAAGTTTGCCTTGGAATTTCTCGGGTCGGGATGAAGAAGCGTTGACGTTAACGCTATCGTCTTCGGTCAGGACAGCTCGTCCGAAAGTGGGTCTTCCACTATTGCGCGAAGGGGAGTTTCTCGGAATGGAATCAGCGTATAACTTATATACGCGGTCGAACTCTCTGGCTTTATCTACCAGGTCTTCGAGTGTCGTCGGGAGGGGGGAAATGCCCATAAGTTTCATGTGTAGGGCCGAAGGAATCGCCTTTCTAAAGGCGTGCATCTGAGTTTGCTTCGTTCGCGCCGCTTCGTTTGGCGTAAGTGGACCAGTCCTGGTACCACTCGTTGAACGGTCGGGTACCCATCTTTAGGGTATACATCAGATTGGTGGCTTCCAAAGCCGTATGCGCCGGGATGAAATGCTTGTCAAAGTCAGATTTGAACGTAGCCCACGTTCCGAAGGAGACAGCTGCACCCGCAGCTGGGTTTAAGGCCTTGTGTTGCCTATCCTGGGCCCACTCGCCCGCAGAAGTGCCCGCTTTGAAGTAAGTCAGGGCCGCAGATATTTTCTTGTTGTCGGTATCGAAAATCGACTCATTGAGGTGGAAATAATTTTCCAAATTATTCCAGAACGCTGTCGCTTTGTTGGGTCTTCCATCAAAGGGTTCGGGTGCTGCACCAAGGATCTTTGCTGGATTTGCAGCCATGGAAATTATCGCCGGGGGTCTCGGAGGGGAGCGCGAAGGGGATCTCGAAGGGGAACGCGAAGGGATTCTTGGGAGTCGGGGTACTCGAAGCGGAGGCGATCGGGATCGCGGGGGAACCGTTGCTCTGTGCGTGAGAGGCGGGGACGGTAGTCTCGGAGGGGAGGTACTCGGAGGGGAGTTTATCGAAGTAGTTGCTATTCGATGAAGTCGGCTGGGACCAGGTGCACTTGGAAGTGGACCGGGGGATACGCGAGGGGAAGAAGGCTGGGAAGCCACTCGAGATACGAGACCGGTAAGTCTTTTAGCGGTGTCGTCAAGGATTCGTGAAACTTCTTCTTGTTCACTATCGGAATCCGGGGCGTTGGAAGGGCTCAAGGGGGTTAGCGAACGCTCGCTCTCTGATTGCTCTTCAGAGTCAGAAAACCGAACCGCTCGGTTGTTTCCGTATACCCAACGGGAGTGGGTAAAGGACCAGGATACTCTCTTCTTCTTGAAGGATCTGCAAAGGATAGCCCAATCTAGCTTTCGAACCTTTCGGATGTGGGGAAAGACTTGCTCAAAGTCTTGGACTGTAAGACGCTTCTGGGTAATGACGTGTACCCACGGAAAGTGACCATCGGGACTAGTGACGGGCTGATCGTTGAAGGTGGCGTAGATGAGATCGTCGACGAGGGAAAAGTAGGGGTCCAGGAAGTACACAGGAATCCGATCTCGTTCGTCAGAGGTGAGCTCTCTTCTCTCACTCATTCACTGGGGGTGTCGATGTAACAGGGAAGTGTTCCACCCGGTCTCGTTCCACGGGTAGAAGACTTGGTACGCGGGGCGGAGGATCGCTCGATCGGGTTGATTCGTCCTTTGCTGGCGGCGAATCCACTGGTATTCTTCGTAAATACCGAAATGGGTCAGGGTAGTTTTACTTCTCCACAAGAAGTTCTGGAAATTCAACGGGCTTGAGGTAACGTCCCGTGCTCGGGTAAGGGGCGATGCAAGGATTAGAGTCTCTTGCGGATACTGATCGTACTGGAGACGACAGTGATGCTTGAAGACGTCAAGCTCTCGGGGTGTTCTCGTAGGTAGCTGCTCGGAAACGAAAATGGCTTCAGGGAGGTGACAGTGAAGTTCTCGGGGTTGGGTTTCTAGGAAGTGAGCCTCGTCGCTACTTGTCGAATGTTGCCTCGCAACTGGGTTACTCGGAAGGGTCGGATTACTTGATCCGGCTGGGTAGATGCTCGGGTAGACGGGTTCGTTCGGTCTACTTTGATTGGTCCTTGGGATGGCCGGGTCTGGAACTATTGGAATAGTTTCGCGAAGGGGGCGTCGGGGTCCCGTAGGTCTTCTCGGGATTACTGGGGAGTTCTCGTGGGAGGAGATGTGGGAATTTCTTGCTTGGAAGCGGCGATGGGGTGGTCGTAAATGGGATGAAGCCAGGTTGATAGCCCAATTCGTTATGGGTTCCAGGGTGCCAATTTTTACACTCGTAAAAATGCTCGGAATTTAATTTGTAGCTCTACAAATTAAAGTGTTCTACTCCTATCACTGAAGGGTAGGTAGTTAACACTAGGGGCCCAAAGTACTACGCCTTCTGGAGTAGGGGGAGTCTCTGGTCTGTAGCCACAGATGCACACTTCTTGAGTGCACCAGCAAGGACCGTGATTGGTGGTACTTCCCCAATCGTCTCTGGTCGATTGCGTGTTGCTGGTTTCGTCTGTTGCCGGGCTGCTCGCAGGGAGGGATAATCGCGCTAGTAGGCTAGGGGGATCTTGAACACGTCCTACTAGGAGCTCTACAAGCTCGGGGTCGTTGGGGTCCGTGGGAGGGTCTTGGAAGACGCGGGGGTTGACCAGGCTTTGGTCCGGGTTTGTCAGGGTGGTTTCCCAGGTAGCTCTACTCCAGGAATACGTGAGCTCGGTTCCTTCGGTGATAACCAAGCGCGCGGGGCCTTCTCTGTCCACTACACGGACTTCACAGAAGTTGATCTGTATTTCTTCGTATGAAAGGCGGAATCGATCGAGGAACCGGATCGAATTTCCCCACTGGAGTTGTCGAATGAAGTAGTCGCGGCGAGGGGGAATGTAATTGAACCAAAGATAGTCGCTCTTTGTCCAAAGAAGGAGTTGGTCGGTGACAATGTCGGAGAGGTGCCAGAAAAGGAGTTGGTCGTTGCAGGCGTCGACAACGGCTGAGAGGTCGTCCACAAAGTCGTTGTAGGTGTCGTGATCCCAAGTCTCTCCAAACTCGAAGAGATTGACTAGATTTTTGAGCACCAAGGGAGGGTCCGTCCAGCAGTCAATGCGGGACGACTCGGAGAGTTCGTAATAGGAAGTCGAAGGGTAATACCGACGGACTTGTCGGTCTCTGTGGGTGTCGAAGTTCGCACGAGCTCGTCGGACTCGTTCTTCGTTAGTGGGAACGCGAAGGGGGATCGGCGGCACTTAAACCACTCGGTTTACAGTCCTATCACAAGGAAATAAACAGGGAAACTTACTCGTCGCGTTGAGTTGAATCACTCGATTCAGAGATCAAGGCAACAATTTTATACCACTAGTACTTTATAGTGGTTGCGAGTCAGGAATAGCCGAGACAAAAGAAAAAGGGTCGGCCGGAACGCGAGGAGTAAGACAATGGGATAAAAGAAGGGGTTTTGAGCGAATAATATCCTCAAAGAAGTAGCCCTGATAGTGGGCGAAGATCTGTCCGTTGAACGCGAAACGAAGATGTCCGTAAGTAGTAATCACACGCCCGTCTAGGAAGTCCTGAATTTCCAACGTTACCAGGGAGTCAATATAACCAGCTCTGATTATATTGGAAAGGGGCTCAAACGCTGCCCGGAGTCCTTCACGGAAGTCGTATCTCACGCTTCCAAGGGGGAGGTCGGCGGAGGGGAGGTCGAAGATCGCCTTCGAACAGACGTAGAGGGCAGGGAAGTCGGGATGAGCGATGGGGTCGATGATACGTGGACGGAGGGTATAGACGTGTGGGGGCGGGATACGGAACGGGGAGACGGATGGGAAAACGTGGGGAGCTCTGACAAGAGCGGACGCGAGGGGAATACGACGGAAGTGCTCACGAAGACTTTCCGAAGCGGGACGCCAAGACTCGCCTTCAGGGGTGTAGACGGCGATGTACTGGTGAGGGTGGTCCTCTGTACTGTTAATGCACGAGGGAGGACGGAAGAGGGGGACAGCAGGAGCGATGTTCTCCTGTTCGGCGAAGGGAGGGGCTTGCTCGGCTACATGCTCGTAGTCGATGGGGGAGTCGGGGGTCGGGACGCGAGGGGGGGGAGATGGGACGCGAGGGGGAGCGCTTTCAGGGCGCGACGACGGGGCAGGCTCGGAAGGGGGGTCAGGGTACACCAACTCTGGTGTGTGGGCGCGGAGGGGGGCAGAACGGACCGCTACTTGCGTCCGTATATCAAACTCCTCGTACTCGAGAGGAGTCGCAGGGCGGGGGGTGACGGGACGGGTGATGGGCGATGGGAGCCCGGAAGGAGGGATGGGGGTCCCGTGGATATCAGTGACAACGTACTCGTACTGTACGTCGGTCGAGGAGCCTTGTACAAACTCTTGTATAAGGCCGAAGGGGGACGCGATGGGAGTGGGGGGCGATGGAAGGCGAAGAGGGGGGGTGACGGTGGAAGAGTGACGACGAGGGGGGCAAGGGTATTGGTGGTCGTTTTCCTCGAAATACGACCCAGAATCTCCGTCCCACTGACCAAACTGCGAGAAGTCGTAGTCGTAGTCAGACACTGGGAACACCCGGGGTCAGGTCTAATTGGGTTAGACTGTCCAAGTGTGATGACTCACTGTCACTCGACAGGGAATCACGACGGGTTCAGAAGACCGGGGGTGGTGGAGAACGCGGAGCGGAGCACAGGGACTACTGTGATGGAACGCTTTGGCTCAACCGTCAGAACTGGCGCGACGGCTCAGGGAAAGTGGCGCTTAGTGGCAAGTCGTGCTTGACAGCTGAAGGGGCACTAGTGCTCGGGAGGCGGGAAGAGGCAAAGGGAGGATGTCACAAGTGGACAGTCTGAGGGACTGTCCGTTCTATTGCGCTGGCTTATATACCCAGAGGGATGGTCTGTGCGTAAGTTTAGGGCAGGCTTAAGGTCTGCCCACGGGTACTGCGGAATACTGTGGAATGGAACCTTCCGGTAACATCTAAATATAGTGTCCAATGGGAAAATCAGGATAGTGTCGTATGACTGCTCCGCAGTCGATGACGCCATATGACGTGACTGCTCCGCAGTCCAATCAGAATAATCGTAGGAGTGGTGCGACTGCCCGCAGTCGAGTTGGTCATAATGATTTGACTGCTCCGCAGTCCAATCAGATAAATCCAAGGAATGGTACGACTTTCAGTCGTCAGGTGACTTGATAAACGATGGGAGATCACGTGACCCATCACGTGATGGTCGGAGTACGAAATTCAAACTCCGATTTCGGATTTCCCCTTTAGGAAGGTGATTAGGTAAGACCGGGCCGGTGCGGGCCGGTCTTAGACGCCCGAGTCACGATCCAAGTTTCTAGGTTCGTGACAGGAACCGGAAGGGGGTGACACCAGGGAAGTTTGGGGGGTATGTGAGAAGGTGGTCAGTGGACGGGATCTGGGTGAGGGAGTGTTGATAAAACTCCGAGATGGGGCGCCACTCTTCTCCTTGGGGGGTCTGGACGTTGATGAACTGGTGGGTGTAACGCCACCACTGGCGTTAGTCCGACTTGGACACGAAAGGGCGTTCACGACTTAGCAGAATATCCCCTCGAGGTCACGTGACTTGATCACGGGATACACGGCGCTTGGGGCACGTGATCTGAGTGTACACTAGGGCAAGTCGTGCCACTAGGTAATCCGATGGTCGATGAAGACGACTTGCTCTGAGAGAGACAAGTGAAGCATGCGTGAGAAGACGAGTAGAAGTGGTGATTCTTGAAGAAGACCAAGATGGCGAATCTTGGTCTCCCTGGGTCACTATTTATACATATGCGAGGTAGCTTTGAAGCTCCTCTCCAATCCGTATGACGAATAGCTAAAGTAGCTCGAACCCTACTACCGCTATCTTGGTTATGAGTCATGCCACATCGGCATGTGATTCTACTACGTGCTTACTGATCCCCTAGTCCATGACACATTGCGACTTACTAACGTGGTCATGTCCGTATAGTAAGCGTCCGTTCCCCTTAACCGTGACAGTGGGGGTGAGGACCGGTGGTGACGTTTACGCAGGACGGGGGGCGAATCAAAGGAGCAGGAGGGGGGATGTTCTCCTGGTCTTCGTCGGGGAGGTCCTGGTCAGGGGTGTCAACGCGGGGGACGCCTTCAGCTATGTGGTGGTAGTCAATGGGCGAGTCTGGAGTGGCAGGGCGAGCAGGAAGGGACGAGGACCGGGGGCGGGGCGAGACGAGACGGATCGATGGGGACGGGAGATCAGAGAGGGGCGACAAGGGCCCAAGCAAGGGGGACTGGAATACCTGAACTGGGTCTGGGTACACCAATTCCGGGGACGGGGAGCGAGGGACGAGGGGGGCGCCGGATCGAACGGCTACTTGGGTCCGGATGTCAAAGTCCGGGGACGCGGGGCGAATGATGGGGGACGGGGCACCGGAGATGGGAGTGTAATCTTCGTCAAGTAGAATGTACTCGACGCCAGGGGAGGCCTCTGCGTAGGAGAGGGGGGTAGCAGGGTGAGGTGACGGGGGGCGACTGGGGACAGGGGATGAGGGCGCTGTAAAAGCAGCCGGGCCTTGGGGTTGAGCGACTTGCTCGACTTGGATGGGAAGGGGGGTGTTTAGGCCCACCGGAGACAAGGGGAACGTGAGAGGAGAGGAAGGGGAAAGGCGACGACGAGGGGGGCCACGATACTGGGGTTCCCACGAGGAATAGTATGAACTGGAATCACCGTCCCAGTGACCGAAATCGTCTCCGAAATCAGACACTACCAAGGAGCGTCCAGGTCAGATAAGGAGACTGTCCAAGTGTGATGAACACTCACTCAGAGTGTTCCTGCAATACACTTGGCTGACGAGGAGCGCGAGGGACGAGGAAGAAGTCAGGGAAAACTTGGTGCAACTTGGCTAGTACGAGGATAACAAGGAGATCGCGAATCCAAGCTATGGTTATAGCGAAGAAAGGCACAAGGGAGTTATCCAGGTGGGAGTCACAAGTGGACAGTCTGAGGGACTGTCCGTTCTATTGCTCTAGCTTATATACCTGGGTACATGGTCTGTGCGTACTTTAGGGGAGGCTTACTCCTTCCCACAGGTGCTGCGCAATGGAAGGTTCTGGAAGGGTTCTAAATATATCAACCAATCAGAATAATCGTAGGTATCGTACGACTGCTCCGCAGTCGATTGCGCAAGATTGCGCCATAGTGGCGTGACTGCTCCGCAGTCCAATAGGATTAATCCAAAGAGTGGTACAACTTTCAGTCATCAGGTGACTTGATAAACATAGGATAATCACGTGACCGTCGGAGTACGAGTTTGGAACTCCGACTTCGGATTTCCCCTTTAGGAAATTGATTACATAAGACCGGGCCGGCGCGGACCGGTCTTAGACGCTCGAGTCACGACCCAAGTTTACAGGTTCGTGACATTTGGTGTATGATGGAAGATCAAATGGAGGCTTAATTGCCTATGCAGACTCTGACTGGGCTTCAAACCCAGATAATAGGCGATCTACCACAGGTTACATGGTTAAACTGGCTAATGGGATATTCAGTTGGAACTCTAGAGCGCAAAAGACAGTCGCATTATCTTCCACTGAAGCTGAATATATGTCGCTGTCGGATACTAGCAGACAATTAGTTTGGATAAAGTCACTCTTTACTGAGCTTGGCATCAAACTAAGCCCAATACCACTCTGCGGTGATAATCAAGGGTCCATCTTTATGGCCTCAAACCCTGTCCAAGAGAAGCGTATTAAACACATTGATATACGCTATCACTACATAAGAGAAGTAGTGAGGGACAAGAAAATAGAACTATTCTTTATAGATGGTTCAGAGAATCCCGCAGATATGTTTACCAAGAACCTAGGGCGTATTAAGTTCGAGAAATTCAGAAGTCAGTTAGGACTTGAGTTTTACTCGTCCAACTAAGTCACAAGGCAACAAACTTGGCCTTGAGACAAGCCTGAAAATTCCATTAATACTATGGAAGGTATATCGAGCGACGCTTGAAGACATTGTCTTCCGCATACATAGATTCTTCTCAACCAGAGAATCACAACATTTCCACTCATTATACCAAAAAAATCAGCCCAATGAACTGTAATAGTTCAAAAGCTGAAATGGGATGGTGAAGAGAACTCGGTCTCGAAACCGCTCTCATGGTTCCGAGATAGACTCCCTTCTAATCATGGCTAGAATATTAATTCGCCTTACACACTTGCTTAGAGCGCTTAGTAGCTGCACTTAGCAAGGGGGAGTGTTGAGCCGTAATACTTACTATAAGGCTCATTACGTAGGAATGACAGTACGATTAGTTATGCTATACACGTAATTCGGAGTATTTAGTCATACGGTATACGTACAGAATCCCCTTAAGGGATTATTCCGAGTCCACCGGTGATTAGACATTAGGTGACACTGAAAACGCGATATTGTGGACGCCTCTACTCATCACTTTTCCCCAAACGGACATGGGTGGACCATAGAGTATATAAATCCTACTATAGGAGCGAGTACCTATACACATCTCTCTCCACCCCACTCTGAGCTTCCTCTGCTTCACTCTAAGCCTCGTCTAAGCTCTCTATTCAGGTAAGGGTCTACCTGTACACTGCGTGCATTGCTGCGCAACAGTGGCGGTGGCGGTGGCGGTGGCGGTGGCGGTGGCGGTGGGCCGGCCCCAGTTGGAGGAGCTGCACCGCCTGTGCCAGCCCCTGGCGGCAATGGTCGCCTAGGAGGAAACCCCCCACCCGAGTTCGATGGGAACCGAGAGAAAAGCAAGGCGTTTCTACGTGCCTTCAAACTATACTGTGGAATGAACCCGACCGTAGACCTGCTTGCAGTACCAGGTCAACGAGCCATGGCCTTCCTCTCCTACATCCGAGGGCCGCTCGTCGACGATTGGGTTGACGAGCAGATGAGATGGCTCGACGACCAACTGGCAGCAGGGGTCCTACAAACCCAAAATAACCTCTGGAATGAGGTGGAAACCCGGTTTCTGCAGGCATACACCGACACTGCGGAACAGACGAAGGCCCGCAAAGCCTTGCAGACCTTAGCAATGAAGGGGGAGGACATCGACTCTTACATCGCCCAGTTTGACAACCTGACGACAAAAGCCGGATATGGCCCGGACGAAGCCACGACGTTAGAGTTATTCCAAGACGGACTCCCAAACCAGTTAGTAATTAATGCCATTCGCTTCCAACACCCTGTTACGTGGGAGGATTGGAAGCGAGCTGCCCGATTACAGCAGGCCGAATACTTGGTACTGAAGGACCGACTCGGCAAGAACCGAACCCCGCGCCAAAAGAAGGGAGGGCACAGCCAAGACCAGTGGGTACAGGCCCTCAATAAGAACCGCAACCCGAACGCTATGGATGTTGGACACGCTAGAGCCTCCGTGGCTCTTACCGACGCTGACCGAATCCAACTACAAAAGGAGGGCCGCTGTTTTAGGTGCCGCGCTGCGGGGCACATCTCGTGTAATTGCCCACAAAAGGGCACTCAAATTGCTACTTCCTCAATGACCACTGCTCCCCCGTCCGTATCAACTCCCGCCGTCACTACTGTCGCCATACAATCTAATCGCGTACTTTCGACGGAAGAACAGGCTGAAGCGCAGATCGCTGCGATGAAAGCGCAGCCCCAGGAAGTATGAGACCTCATGGTGGAGAAACTATTCGTGAAAGAGGATTTTCTCGACACTTGAACCCGACGGCCTGGGCTAGAGCACTCAATGTAAACGTGTACCATAGCAGATATCGATCCATGCAAATCCCAGTACTCTTTAAATCTGCACACACAACGGCCGAACGACAAGTGCTCCTGGATTCAGGAGCAACAGACAATTTTATCTGCGCCTCACTTTTGAAACGGCTGCAGATTGGAACACGTGATGTTACACAACCAATACGCATTTGGAATGTGGACGGGACTCACAACCAAGATGGGGCAATTACCCAATATACCGACCTGAACGTCCGCACGAGAAACGACACCAAAACACTTCGCTTCCTAGTAACAAACTTGGGAAGGGACGAAGTCATCCTGGGTTACCCATGGTTTGCAGCGTTTGAGCCACTTGTGAAGTGGGGCGAAGCGACGCTGAATGAGGAATTCCAGCCGGTAGTCATATCCAGCCTCCAGTCATCGGACGAAGCCACGCCTGTAGAAGCATCTATACGGGCGTTGGAGACGTACCAACTCGATGAGGAGGCGTGGGAACAGATCGCAGACGATGAGCAGGAGCCATGTGTGGCATTGCTGCGGAAAACCACGACGGCATCAGAACTAGCACAACAGGAAGCGGCCAAACGGGAGGCACGCACTTTTGAAGAAATGGTCCCACCAGAGTATCGGCGGTATCGCAAAGTGTTTGATGAGGGGGCGTCACATCGCTTCCCGCCAAAGCGACCATGGGACCACGCCATCGACTTAACGCCTAATGCACCCACAACGATGGACTGCAAAGTGTACCCGCTAACGCAAGAAGAGGACAAGGCCCTCGACGTGTTCCTCGCCAAACAACTAGAAAGAGGGTACATCCGACCATCGAAGTCCCCATACGTATCACCTTTCTTCTTCATAAAAAAGAAAGATGGGAAACTCAGACCCGTACAAGACTACCGACGACTGAACGAAGTCACCATCCGCAATCACTATCCATTACCATTGATCCCTGAACTCATCGACAAAATCCGAGACGCGCAACTCTTCACTAAGCTGGATATCCGTTGGGGGTACAACAACGTTCGCATAGACGAGGGACACGAGTGGAAGGCCGCCTTTAAAACAAACAAAGGAGCTTTTGAACCACTCGTAATGTACTTCGGACTCACAAATTCCCCTGCAACATTCCAAGCGATGATGGACTTCACATTCCAAGGACCGGTGCTAACGAATGAGGTGATCGTATACATGGACGACATCCTAATTGCGACCATCGACGACCTCACACGTCATCGAGAAAGAGTCCACCAGGTCTTAACTATCTGCAAAAAGAATGACCTATACATCAAACCGGAGAAATGCGAGTTTGAGGTACGCGAGACAGAGTACCTGGGACTTATCATCGGGCACGGGAAGCTGCGAATGGACCCTGTAAAAGTACGAGGTATCCGCGAATGGCAACCCCCAAAGAACCTCAAAGAAGTATGCACCTTCATCGGCTTCTGCAACTTCTACCGCCGATTTATCAAAGGATTTTCAACACTCGCATGCCCCCTCCACGACCTTACGAAGAAGGACACCCCATGGCACTGGGGAGCAGAACAGCAGCGCGCGTTTGAACGTATCAAAGACCAGATATGCCAAGAGCCCATCCTCCTTTCCCCCGATTTGACAAAACCATTTGAAATGGAAGTGGATGCGTCCAACGTTGCCATTGGCGCAGTCCTCAACCAACTAGGGGACGATCAAAAGCTCCATCCAGTAGCGTTCCATTCAGAGTCACTATCCCAAGCTGAACGGAATTACGACATCTACGACCAAGAATTGCTTGTGGTGGTCAAAGCCCTGCGTGCCTGGCGCACATACCTTGTCGGATCCCCCCACAAAGTCATCATACACACTGACCACGCCAACCTTCAGTACTGGAAAGAGCTGCGAAAGATCAGTCGACGAGTGGCACGCGAATTCCTAGAACTATCAGAATATGACTTCGTACTAAAGCACGTATCAGGAATTAGGAATGGCCGAGCGGACGCCCTGTCTCGACGAGCTGATTACCTACCAAGCGACGAAGATAATAACAACGTCGTTGTTCTTCCCGCGGACCGCTTCATCCGAGCCACCGAAATGTCAATGCACGACATGGACATTTGGACCCAGATTGCACAAAACCTCAACGAAGCACAGGTCCTGCGATGGGTTGAGCCACACAACCTGAAAAAGCACAGAGGGCTATGGTGGAAGGGAGACGCTCTTGTCGTTATCGGGGATAACGATCTTAAGCGGGGGGTAATCACCTTTTTCCACGACACACCTGCCATGGGACACCCCGGAATCGCAAACACCTATGAACTTCTGCGACGAGACTACTGGTGGCCCAGCATGCGCAGAGACGTTGAAGAATACGTTAAGGGTTGTGCTACATGCCAAGCCAACAAGATCAACCCCCACCGACAAAAACCACACCTATTCCCTATCACAACCGACCCAGACGCAGAACCCTTCGAAGTTGTAGCCATGGACTTCATCACGAAGTTACCGCCGTCACAGGGATACGACTCAATACTCACTATCACCGACCACGACTGCTCCAAGGCAGCCATCTTTATCCCATGTAATGAAACAATCACAGCGGAAGGAGTAGCCCGCCTATACCTTCGCCACGTCTACCCCCACTACGGCATACCCCGAAAGTTGATTACTGATCGGGACCCTAGATTCACATCTACATTTATGACACAGCTCTGCCAAGTTCTCGGAATTAGGCAGAACATCTCGTCGGCATACCACCCTCAAACAGATGGGCAGTCGGAGCGAACCAACCAATGGCTAGAACAATACCTATGCCACTGGAGTAACGTACAACAGGATAACTGGGCAGAGGCCCTCCCCGTGGCACAATTCGCACACAACGCATGGCCCAATGCGACAACAAGACACTCCCCTTTCTCGCTCATCATGGGATGGGAGCCACGTACTAATTGGGTCTCAAAACCCACGACTTCCCCATCGGTTGACCAGCGGTTGGAAGACATGGGTAACTTCCGACAACACGCACAAGATTGCATCAAACACGCCCAAGAACTCATGGCGAAACGAGGGCGTACCCGTTTCATCCCCTACCAGGAAGGGGCGCAAGTGTGGTTAGAGGGGACGAACCTTAAAATGTTTTACCCCACAGCCAAATTAGCCCCTAAACGCCACGGACCATTCCGCATCAAGAAGGTCCTCTTGGCAGTATCTTATGAGTTAGAACTCCCGAAGTCTTGGAAGATCCACCCCGTGTTCCATGCCAACCTCCTCACCCCATATAAGGAGACGGAACTGCATGGGGCAAACTTCACGCAACCCCCACCTGACCTTATCGAGGGAGAAGAAGAGTTCGAAGTGGAGCAAATCCTTGGATCAAGATTCTATGGCTGAGGGCGCAAGCTCCAATTCCTGATCCAATGGAAGGGGTTCCCCGTAAGCGATAGTTCATGGGAACCACTCGAGAACGTTCGACACGCACCTGACCTTATCGCCGACTTCTATCAGCATAATCCAACCGCCGAGGGGGCTGGACGAAAGATATAAAGAGGCACCCTACGAACCCAAACCACGCATCCCTTTCCCTCTCGTACACACCATGTCGACCACTCCCATTATCTCTAAACTTCCTTCGCGCCCACCGGCGCAGCTCATACTCGAACAACTGACTGTACCTTCGCAGGACCAGGGTGTCCCCTCACAACCGGAGGGTTGTACGCCATACTCTGTAATCCCTAGTCCAGACCCTCCTATCCTATCTCTGATCGCTCCTACCCTTGACCGCCTCGCACAGGAGGAGGCGGCTACCTCATTACTTGCTCTCACCACCCCACCGGTCGACACTCCCATCACAATACATGTCCCCACCGTTCCCACTCCTCCCAAACCACAACAGCACACCCCACCACCGCCGCTTGAGCACGTACCACTTCCCCCATTCCCCCCTGGCATTGGCCATGTAACCACACCCGTTATACAACCCCGCCTTGTTGAGCCTGACCCCACCTACACATTCATTGACGACGAAGAAACGGGGGAAGACGCTACAGACCCCGGACTCCCCTTCCTTTGCAACGACCCCGACCTCTCTTACCTATACTTCCCGATGAAGATTGGAGAGGCCGGATGCCCAAAGCAGATTGCGCGTTTCATCTACTATCGCAAGGATTACCGAGAGGTCGTAGGAACCATGGGCAGAGGGCACCCATGTTACGTACAATCGGTCTATCTACGAGGGGTATATGAGGGACAGTTGCCCCGGCACATCACCGATCAGCAACTCGCCATGTTCCACCCACACGACCCATGAGCTGTATGCGTCAATGAGGTCTTGACAGAGCTACACGATGTCCGTCTCCATGCAGACGTAGCGCGCCTCCGAGACTGCTTGTTACGGAAGGACACGATTACTGCGCGAGAGTCCGAGCTTCGACGGATGGAAACGGACCTCACGCGCAACCACTTCCACATGGATATGGACCTCACAAGCGTACGGAAGCGGTTGCAGTACGCGTGTGCGATACCACTGATATCCGAAAAGTACGACGAGCTCCAAGCCAAATACATACGCCCTCGCCCCACACCCGATCCCATTCCCATTCCCCCATGCACCGGAGGACCCTGCAAGATGCCATGTCTTCATGGCGAAGGTGGCAAATGCCCTCGCAAGTGTTTCCAATGCAAGTCCACGGACCACCTAATCGCGCAATGCCCTCAGCGGAGGGCCAAACAGCCGTGTCAGTGGTGTGGAAGTCGTACCCACCAGTACGACGTATGCCTCATCTGTCGTATCTCCCCCATGTTGCCAGCTTATATCGATCCCAACGACCACCCCCGGTGGTGTGGGAAGTGCCTGCGCTACGATGCGTGGCACGCGGAGATCCACTGCCCCCAGTACGAGCAGTGTAGGGAGTGCGGGGAGCAAGGCAGGCACATGTTCCTGCGTCGTCATGTATGCCCACAACCTCCTTCACCAACCCCAGACAACACCCCTGTCGAGGACGATTGGTACTACACCAGCGACTAGTCGAAGTCATGGCGACTTCGAATCTGACGGGGGGGTAATGTTACAATTTGCGTCTTACTATACGACATGTTCGATCTGCCTCTTTGCTCCGCCTCATGTTTGCATGTACTTTTACCCATGACCCGTTCCGATTCATTCTCCGACTCTTATCTCTTATCTCGCACCAACCCCATGACCGTAGGGAAGCCAGACTTATGACTCTTAGGACCCGCTGACATCATTTGAGCCCCACGTGCCCCCGCGGGATTCCCTTGTACTTCTTATGAACTTCCCCTTCACACTTCCCTATTAGCTCGCTGAGGCCAGCACCTCAGGATCGCGCCATGTGTTTGTACCTTGCAAACACCCTGTACTAGTATATAAGTCACGCCCTACCTAGCTTGTACGGTAGACTTGACTTCTTGTGTAATACCACAATTGTCTTTGCCTCACGAACGACTTTGACTCGCCGTTGCGTTTGAGTCCCCTTTCTGCTCGCCTTTTCGCTTGAGCCTCGACCTCCCACTATTATCCTTGTGTCCCTGGGAGACCAAGTGATACTTGTTCACCATTGAACTGAACCCTGACTGGTTCACGCCTTGCCGATCCCGTTGACTTGCTGAAGTACACGTCGTACTTAACGCCCCTGTGGTGGCGTTACATCAACAGTCAATACGCCCCGGAACCTGAACGATTTCGGCTTTCATGTCGGTGGGCCCGCCTTGCACGAAGAGTCGGCCACCCCACCACCTTAACTGCATACAAGAGCGCAATGTCATTACTCCAAAAGTCCTTGTTCTTCACTCCGACGCTATCAATTCAGCACGCCCGTCTCGTCGCGATGGGCGAGAAATGTCAGACCATGCCACTTGACTACGCATCCTATCAGGTCGATTTAGGCAGATTTGAGGAGGCCATTGAGACACTGGAACAAGGACGAGCGTTACTTTGGTCCGAGATGCGTGGCCTTCGTACCCCGATGGCCCAACTCATTAAAGAAGACCCACCGTTGGCAAAGAGATTTACTGAGGTCAATCAAGAAATCGAGGCGCTTACCACATCCGTCACACCGAGTGGGAAGCCAGAAGCTGAAGACAACGTCTCTCAGGGACGAGATTGGACGGACCCATTCGGTCGGCTTGTGGTGAAGCAGCAGAAACTGGTAGAGGAGAGGGATGCGCTGATTTCACGGATCCAAGGCCGCGCGGGGTTGGAAGGGTTCTTGAAGGCACCGTCATTCACCAATCTTCGCTCCGCTGCCTCACGTGGCCCCATCATACTTATCAACCACAGCAAATGGCACTCTGATATCTTAGTTCTCGTCCATAACTCTCTTCCTTGCTTCATTCCTACCGCTCATGATTTCTACGATCGAGGGAAAAAATTGCGTGATATGCTAATGGAGGCGCGGAATGTGGGCCTCGACTCTAGGAAATACCAGAACGCTCTACGCACCGTACTCGGTGAGCTTTATGAGCTCGTTGGACAGCCAGTCATCAAAAGGCTTCGAGTGTTAGGCATACCAGAGCAATCCCGGATCTGGTGGTGCCCCACCTCAGTCTTCTGTTCTCTTCCCCTCCACGCGATGGGTCCAATCCCTTCGGACCATATGCCCAAACCTTCTAAGCATACCAGGCGGTATTTCTCCGATCTCTACATCCTTTCATATACACCATCCATTTCTGCTCTCATCGAGTCCCGCAGCCCAAGTGGGCAGGCGCTGGACTTGCCTTCGTTGCTACTTGTTGCCCAACCAGATGAATCTCTCCCGACGGTGTGGGGAGAGATTGACGTCGTTCGTAATCTCGATGTCCAGGTTACAAGTCTTATCTCAAAGTGGGCCACACCCAGTTCCGTAGTCGAGGCCCTCCGAGACCATCGATTCGCTCATTTCGCGTGTCACGGAAATCTGGAGAGAGGCAAGCCATTCGATGCTTCTTTCCAGCTTCACGGCGGAGAGCGGCTTACTCTGCTGGACATCGTGCGATCTCGACTTCCGAATGCTGAATTCGCATTCCTTTCTTGCTGTCACACCGCGGAGATCACGGACGAGAGCATCGCTGATGAGGCACTGCATCTCACCGCCGCGATGCAGTATTGTGGATTTCGGAGCGTCGTCGGGGCGATGTGGGCAATGGCGGATACGGATGGTCGGGGCCTGGCTGAGAACTTCTACAAGTCGCTGTTCTCGAGCCGAGAGCAGGGCGTGCCATACTATGAGCGATCTGCGCGAGCGCTACGGGACGCGGCACGGAAGCTGAGGAAAAAGGAAGGGATCAGTCTAGAGAGATGGGTAAATTTCGTTCATTATGGCGCTTGACCGGGCATCTTTTGTGAGTGATCGAATTGTTCTGTGCACGCGCGATTTCCGAGTCGGCGCTCACATATCCTCAGAAAGCCTCGAACCTTGGATATGTCATGTGGAGTTACTGCTCAGTGTACGTAGTAGTCGTTTGATCTGTTGTTGTTTCGATAATACCCTTATACCTGGCGTTGAAAATACCAACTATGAATCTTGTCTTGAATCTAAGTTTTCTGTGGCACTGTGAGTAGAAAGAAAACCAACGGTAAAAACACATGGGGCGGCGAGGCACATCCAGTGCAACTGACCCTGGCCCAGGAATCCCCCATTGTTCATCGATGTTCATCGAGCCTCATTCATCGCACACACTGCGAAGCTACTAGTACCTCAGCAACATAGTCTGACAAAGAAAAGAGTCAAACACCTCAATTTGACGAAAACTTAGAGGAAATTCCCGTATTGATACAGAATCTGTGCAGGATATCACCGCGCCTACGGACTCCTGCAGGCCTCTCGCTGCCCACCGGTCCGACTCGGAGTCATCCGCGGTAAAAAAAGCAGTAAACAAAAGAACTATACTTTCTTTTACAGTAGACCTTGTCTGAAAATTCGCTAAGAAACCGTCATCGAGGTTGACCACCGCCGGTGCCTCGTGCTACTAGTATGCGACTTCTTGGCCATAAATAAGTTAATAACAGTAGTGAATGTGTCGTTTGTTTGACGACGCGAAAGACTCGGCCCTCGCGTCGCGTCGCCAAACAGGTCGTAGCCACACCACCCAGTCCCACGACTCAGATCCTCGACAAAACTCGCGGTTCAAAGAGAGAAAAACTCAAGCCCGCCAAGACTCCTAACCGCCCTTGAAGCAGGACAAAGGGACGATCAGTAAAAATCACTTATGTAAACAAGTGAATTGTGAAGCGGTGAAATTGGGGAGGAGCTCGAGGCTGTGACAGCTGCTGTACTTTCCTCGTGTGCGCCTCGCGGCGTAATGATGGCCTATATTCAGGGTGTGTCAATCTCAATAGGGGATACCGTGTGAAACGGTCCTTTCCTTGACTTGACTCGCTTTCCTAGTCTCCTAAACACCCTCAACCCTTCATGGACCTTGGTGCATTTCATCCGCGAAACCTCTTTTCATGGCGTTCCTCGCTTTCGGATACCCGTCGTCTCGATGAGCAAATCCCAACGGCGGATGCTCAGGCGGTGACCATGAAAGTGTCGCGTGGAAGTACGTGCTGATCCTATTATCTTATGTATGGATGAGTTCCCGACCATTTCTCCTGTCGCACAGAAGAGCAAGCGACAATTTCCAAAGCCAAAGCCACGAGCTCTCAAACTCAGATCAGCAGCAGTTCGTAGTGACCTCACGGCTTTCCAATACAGCTCGCTGACCTCGCACACTGTTATAACGTGTTTGGTGTTACGCAGATTCGCAGGCGGGTCCACTTGCAACTAAGCGATTCACGGGAACATTGCGCGCGTCCCAGAAGGACGCGTCTAAATGGGATAAAGGTATTTGGTTGGGGATGCTTCAAAACGGCAGTCCAAATAACTTTCTTATCAGTCCCAGGACAGAACACTCGACGCCTTGGAGAATATGGGAATACTATTCAGCAGAACGTGCAATATAACCGACACCCTCCAGTCGCGCCAACCTTGACTGACTTAGCTGGGAGGGTCAAGGGGATGTACCGCCTCCTTGACCTCATTGGAGAATCCGGGAGCAACGGCTATGGTGAACGACGTTTGTTTAAATGCAGATTTTCTTGGTTGATTTAACAACTCGACAGTTGACAAGGTTATTATCTCCCAGGACTCTCTCCAACATTTCATCAATGCGGTCTCTCCTGGGGCATATACGTCTATCACTAAAGTTGATTTCAAAGCCTTGGATCGATTTATGATCAGACCTCTTGGTGTGTATGGGTCCAAAGATGGGATTGTGCACCTATTGCGCTCTATTGGCGTAGTCGACGAAGATATGTGAGTGTTCTGTGTGTTAACTGTCTCCTCTTCTGAATTTTCCTACTTTAAGAGCGACGTCGCTTCTCTCTCCAAGCGATGTCGGTAATTCCCGGGCGACTCTTTCATCTGGTTTGTATATCGTTAAGGCCAATGCTACGGATCTGGTCGACGAGCGCCACTACGTTATATACTGGCCCGAGGATTCGACCTGGAACGATTCGGCGAATTCCTCTGTTCGTCGTAATAGAGTCACGTTCATGCGGTGCGTGACTTCTGACTGCCTCGTTTCTCGTCACGTGTGACTTCTCATCGACGCTTGCGGGTAGATATCTAACAAAGATATGCGACCAAGTTGTTGCGTTGTTAACTCCCGAACAATCGGCATCCATTGTCTGGAACGAAGAGCAGAGCAATGCCGAATCTGCCGATATAGACGTCGGTGACGACTCTGACAGACTGTTCACTTTCGAGGTCGCCGAAACGAACGAACAAGAGGAGAGCGCGGTCGCCCGCCCAGGTTTTCAGGTACCGGTCCATTCATCTCATACGGGTCGCTTTCTTCTGATCATATCCTTTACAGCTGAATTCTCCATACATTTTGCCTGGCGAGACTCCTCCCGATTGTCCGGTTGATCCTGCAACCCTTGCTCCTCGTCTTTTACCCGGGGAGACAAGGCATGCGTTCTGGACTGCCACTTATGTCCCGCACCAAAATCACGCCCAAATTCTCGATGAACACACATTTACTCAGGTCGCCCTAAAGCAGTTGCTGTAGGCAAACAGTCAACGTCGAGGAAGATGTCCATACTCACGCATACACAGAATGAACAGCGCCTTGGTCTTGTCCGAAAATCTTGACGGGAATGCTGTTCAGATTTTGGTCGGCGTTGCCATTGCGGAGCGTTTCCCAGAACAGTGTGACAAGTGGCGTGCTGGAAATCAGGGCGCGCGTACTAAGTTCATGCAAGAATTGACGGAAAGAAAAGAGACAGTTCGAAAGGAAGTTATCCGAGGGGAAGATTCGCTGAGACGTGTACTTCATGAAGCTGTTGTCGAGGATGTGGTGGGGCTCTTCCCGTAAGTCTTGTCCAATGGTACTTTGGGTTACGCAGTACTAACGCGCGTACTCATGACAGGTCATTGGAGCGTGACCGCCTCTCCCAGGCTTCCCGCACCCGAGCTCGGGAGGTCCCAAATGCGGACCAGGGTGCCGAAAGTAAGGAGACTCTACGCGCGGCTCTCACGTAACTCACCGTTTGCTCAGATTCGCTGCGGCTCTCTGATCTTGAATCACTTTACCCTGAGTTTCGAAGCGTCTATCAAAAGCACGTCCAGAACGCCCGATTCGGTATTGCTCTGAGGCGCGACTCGTACTTCGAGAACCGCAAGCTGCGCTTAGTAGCTGTGAGACACCTCCTCGACAAGCACCAAAATCTGCCCTCCCAAACCCGCTCGGAACTAATCCAGGCGCTCCTCAAAGGCGACTTTTACCGCGCCCAGCACTTGCTTTCCAAGACCGATGGTAAGAAACGTGCTGACTTGGGTGGATGGAGTGTCGGCAACATCTTCTCTGGCGGTTCTGGAGACTTTTTGGGCCGCGACATGAGGATGTTAGCGGGTAGTATCACCGACTCGCAGTTTCTACTCGACGTGAAAGGTATAACGGAGACGGAGACACGACCTGCAACTCAGGAAATCGAGACTCTTGCGCATGCCCAACTCGCGGCTACTATTGATGCAGCGGTGAAAGCGATGACCCGAAATGTTTTGGCGATGCAACAGGAGTATTGCACAAGGTCTATACAGCACGAAATGGAGAGTGAAGAAAGGAAGTCGCTAAACAACGTCCTCATCGAGTTCATTCGAGATGTCAATGCACAGTCGTCCGGGCGGCAAGACTCGTGAGTCTAGTTTATTTGTTAAAAGCAAAGCTAATAGTCCTTAGTGTGGTATATATCGACGGGGTCATTGCTACGCAGTCAGTTGGGTGGCGGGATCCGTGAGTTCATCTTTATCAAATCTTTATCATATCACGGGCTGACCCGGGCCATACTAAGGGCGGGGTACTATGACGATGTCGAGGTAGAATGGGGTACCCGCCTCCGTTCTCACTATGGTCAGGGTGCATCCATTTTCCACGTGAGTTGGTCAAGTCCATTAACTGACGCGTCTCGATATCAGAGTATGTGGTCACTGGGCGACAAGAGGTGCTTCAAGAACCTAGGTTGGAGTACTGGGTCTACCCCATGGACTTAACGAGCGACGACAAGCATAACATGCAGCTAGATCCAAAGTACATACCTCAGCCCACCGTGAACAACAGGCTTTCGTCTGCGTTCCACTTGCCAATTGGTGTGAATGTCGCGTAAGATGCTATTTCCGTAATGCCACTTGTGCCGTACCTCACGTTACTTTTTCAGCTTTTGTCAGGCCCTTGAAAACGAAAAGCTCCTGCTCATTTTGGTTGACCAAGTCAGGGTGGCCATTTATCTTGAGCGCTTGCCAGCGATGGATATGGCCATAGAGCGACACAGACCTGTCAAAGTTCTTAGTCGCGAGAAGCTAGAACAAGATATTTTGTTCGCCTTTGACGAGACGAAGCGGACGCTGGCCGTTTGCGCTCCAACCAAGGTACTTTGGTGTCACTGGCTTCGCCGGAGTCCCCGTTCTGACTCGTTTTTCGTAATTAGCTTCATCTCCACATGTTCGTTTTCGATGAAACCTTCAAGACCCTTCAGGGACAAGGAAGCGGCATTAATCTTGCCCCGTGGTATAGCCAAGCTTCCGAAACCTCTATTACACACATCGCTTTTGTATGCGGGACCGAGGAAGTGGTTTTCGTAGACTCCGCTGCTCAAGCCCGAATCTTTTCGTTCGTTTCGATGCAATTTAGGTTTGTCTTCTACCTTGAACATTTTGGCTGTACCCACCTCACCGCTGCTTGGTAGACCGGCTTCCTTACAGCTTCCGTCGCCTCCCAGCGCCATATTCTCGTCTCCGGACGGTGCTTGCCTCATCACTCTTCACACTCAGGTTGAACAACCGTCCCTCACCGCGTACCATTGGGAGACCTTTGGCTCCACTACTGGAATCGCCCTGGATGTTCCGAAATTCCCACTTCAAGATGCTGTCCTGACGTCTCTGGTCGGCCGGGGGCGCGTCTTTCTCCTCGGCCTTGACGTAGATTCGTCATCTGTAAAGTCCATCGCCATCGATATCACGAAGAAGCTCACAGAGTTCATGTTCAAAGAAAACGGCAGCAGAAATGTCTCGAATAACAAAGCGCGCCACACACTACACAACAGCCTACTCGACTGCCACGCCGAAGTTTGGTCCCGTTACCCGGTCCTCGCTGCCGTGAGACGCCGTACTGTCACATCCTTGAGCGAGCGCAAGCAGAAGAGCCTAACCTTCATTACCGAAGATGACTCGCGACCCTTTAATGCTTACTTCTCGGACCTTATCCAGACATTTGAACGGACCACGAGGAAGCCCACTGGTGATGAACTTCGCCGTATCAAGGTATCTGCAGAACAATTCGGAGTGTTCAGGGACAAAGTGGTCCTTAACCCTGACTGGGACGTGTCTCGCTATCGTGTTGGAGAGTGGCTCGTCGATGTCTTCTGCCTCATCCCGATTCACATTGCCGTTTGCCGTGAGAACCGATTCGTTCCATTAGCGAATGGGGTTCTGTCTTCGGATTTGGAACGAAGTCTGCTTGGCGCTGAGGTCAACAAGATAGTAGATAAACTATCGTTCGGCTGGTATGAGTCGATCTTCCAATCGTATATGGCAACAAAGGTAGAGTAGAATCCTCGGGTCGGCGTGTGTCTAGAGGCATTGACGTCATCAACAGCCCGTAAAGGTTGTGTCGTCCATGGGCCAACAATCCGTGGGCAAGAGTTTTGCGTTGAACCATCTTCTGGACACGTCGTTTGCCGGAAGCGCCATGCGGACGACAGGTATGCTTGCAGCCTCCCGCCACGGTAGTCACAAGTGACTGATCCGGGTATACAGAGGGAGTGTGGATGTCCGTAACGCCTACAGATGATGCGCTCGTTGTGGCTCTCGACTTCGAAGGTCGGTTTGACTATTTCCGCTTTGCCACATCTGGTTTACTATCCAATTTTTAGGTGTTGATAGCGTTGAGCGGTCTCTTCAAGAAGACACTCTTCTCGTCTTATTCAACACCGCGATATCGAATCTTGTACGTTGTCCGTACCCTGACCTGAACCCTTTCTCACCAAGTCAAAAGGTTCTCTTCCGGAACAACTTTGCGTTTAGTCGGGACATCAGTGGGCTCTTCCAATCTTTTCAGTCCAGCGCGTCGGTCTTGGATCCGGCAGCAAATCCATCCCTCTTCCAATCTACTCTAGTTATTATCATTAAGGCACGTTCTTAGTAACAACAGCTCTCTACGCCTCATAATTCTTTTCTTAGGACGTCGTGGAGTCGGATAAGGTCGAGATTACCCGCGAGTAAGGTCCTTTATTAAGTACGCACGACATTCCGTAAACGCATCCGTTCGCAGGTTCTCTCTCAAGTTCCAAAAGATCGTGCAACAAGAGCAACGAGCTAATTTTATCTCGCGCCTTCACCGTGGGAGGTTGAATATCATACCGTGGCCTGTGATCGAATCAAGGGAATTCTACAATCTATTTTCCACACTCAAGAGACGGCTAGACCTACAAAGTGTCTCACACCCCACAGCGGGAGAATTCCTTCATACGATCAAAACCCTGATGGCGAAATTGAAGGTGCGCTATTCCAAGCTCGCCTTCCATCTGTGGCTTGACATCTCCCAACAGGCGAATGACTGGGGTGCCCTCTCTCGTACGTTTTTCTGTCTCTTTCGTTTGTCATATTCGTTCATTCTTCCTAACAGAGACCATGACCGAGCACCGCGCCAAAACACTCTCCACCCTCCTCCCTATTGCACTAGCGACAGGATTCTCTGAGATCGAGCCCGATTTCGAACCCTTGAAGGTCCGGTGGTTTATCAATTCGGGTCGCGTCAAGTTTCTAACTAAATCTTCAGAATCTTGACACCGACCTCGAAATCGAAGGCAACGATACCGAGGCGCGCTTCGCCATCTCTGGGCGTGAGCAGATTTCACCGATGGAAGTTGAGAGGCATCTTTCCGTCTTGCTTGAGTCTTGGAACCAGAGCATGCCACGCCAATTTACACCCGATTCCGAGTGGATAGAACGATTCGTGTCGCACCTCCACGGGTTGATTGACTTGCGTGTCAACTACGTCCGACTCTGGCTGGATTCCAATCTAGAGCGATTCCAAGATGGCCACGCTACTATCGAAGATCTCCTGCGAAAGTTTGATAACATGGTCATCGAGATGAGGGCGAACATCCAACTATGTGGAGTCCAATGCGCATCGTGTCATCTGCTCTGTGTCCGCGGCCGCTTACATGAAGGCGACCATAGCTGCAAAACCACTCACAGGTGTGTACATGACTGCAAATTCTGTAAGGGTAGTCCCAAGCCTTGTGGTTCACGGTACGTTCTATGCCCTCTGGTATTTAATCTCCGCTCAACATACCCAAGTGCGGGACATCCTGGCGAGCATGTGTACGTGAAGCACGCTACTGGGTAATACGGTTTCTTATCAGCATACAGTTGTGTGGTCAACGCCCATTTGTGTGGTGAACCGTGCGCTCTATCGGGAAAGCGAGGCTGTTTAGACGACTGTACCAAAGTGGGCTACTACGACTTTGCTTTGAGCCACAGGCTGCTTACACGCTCTTAGGTCGCCGGTCACGTCGGAGACGAGCATAGGTGTTCTGCGCTTGTTCACATGTGTGGCGAGGTATAACCTGATTCATTTGCGTTGTTGAAATATCTCATGATGGTCGCACGAATTTCTAGCCTTGCGCCCTCCAGGAGATGAAAATATTGGGCGGAAAAACTTATTCTTGCGCAGAAAGCTGTTGTATTCCTAGGCACGTTCCTTCTTCAAAGTGTTTTCTCCCTTCGGTTAACGCGATTCTCTGCAGTGACCAAGAACACACGGTCCATTCTTGTGGTATGAGATTGTGTCCGGCAGCGTGCGAACTTTGTAAACGCCTCTGCATCCAACCTCACCTCCATGGGACCATGCCTGGTGAAAGCCACCTGTGTGGGTAAGTAGCGACTTTCCTGCTCTGTAAGTGTATCCAGACTGACAATTGTACCATCAGTGAAGCGCATTCGTGTTCGGCACTGTGCTCAGCTCCAGGAATATGTCAAATTGACACATCACCTATGTCTGTCGAGGCCACGTTCACCGGCAGACACGAGACATTCCAATATACCAAGGTAAATACAACACCCTTGTCGACTCGCTTGTTGCTAATCCCGCTGTATTCTTACGTAGTATACGCAAGGTTTGTAAGGAGCCGTCTACAATTTGCTTACACTAACGTGTGAACAGTTGCAAAGCGGCTGCAGTGTGTCAAGACCATCCAACCAGGAAGAATGTCGCACTCAGGTCCCCATATCCACGGCAAGGAAAAGCAAATATTCCATTTCTGCGAGACTCGGTATGCTGTGATATTCTATTGCTTTGAATAACGAAAACCAAATCGACGCAGGTGCCAGAGCTGTGGCTACTTTTGCACTCTGCCCCTTGGTAAGGAGCCCGTCTATTGTATCAGCGGTTTGATACGCTGACCCCTCCCGTCGGCGGTCGACCTCTTAAGGTCATACCCAGCAAGAACATGAAACTAGCCACGGTTCGATGACGCAGACTCGCTGGGCTATTGACGGACCTGACGAGACAGGACTTGAATTGGGAGGTCGCAAGTTCTCCTCTAATGACGAAGGCGCACCTATGATGTGCAGCCTTGTTTGTTCGTCAATGGGTAGACATGTCCACATCGATCACTGTCGGGCTGGAGAGAACGCGCCTTGTGACGGAGCTGAAGTGCAACATATCAACGCAAGGATGGTCCCAAACCCAGACAAACCTAAAGACGCCATCACGCATAGCCTGTACTGGCGTAGGAAGGGTATGTTAGACACATTCTTTATGCGCTTTCCCCCTGACTTCATGCCCTTTTTTAGGATTTAAAGGTCACAATACCTATCCTTTCCGCCTCAATAGAAACTGACATTTATAACCAGACCCATACACTCGTGATGAACAGACGAATTTTGCAAGATGGTGCGTCGCCTTTTGTCACGGGGAAATTAGCTACTAAGTTCTTGCCGTAGTGATGCTATGTGCTCGGGTGTGTCGCGGCGTTGATAAACGAATCCGCGTTTACAACTCACATTGCTCATATCAGGGCCCGAACACTCCGCGACGTCGGGACAACCATCTTATTGCACATTGCCCTTGTTCCATCCCCAAAAGAGACTCGAAGATCCTGTGAACGGCTCTGGTTATATCTCTAACGATGGGCATTTGTTTGATTGCAGGAGCCCTGCCGTGATGCAGCAAGCATTCCACGTGTAAGTCTAGCCCTAACCTACTAGGAGACTGCTAATACACCGAGTTATTATAGGATATTTGTCATTGACAAGTGAGTGGCATGATGGCTGATTTGACTCGGTCTCATTTTTAATTTCAAGATCTGGCTCTATGGACGCCAGCGACCGTCAACCCTTGGCCGATGGACCCGCAGCTGAACGTATCCAGGAGCGCTCAAATAACAGGCTCGGTGCTGTGTACTCGGCACTGTATAGTTTCTGGTCCGCCCGCCACGCTGCTGTTGCTGCCGGGCAACGGGCACTTGGCACCCAACGCGGGCTCGATTCGGTCTATTCCGCTCTATACAGTTTCTGGTCCGCCCGTAATGTCGGCGCTACGGGGGCCCAAGAACCCACTGTTACACGACGGGATGCCTACAGCGTCATACTCTTTAATGATTCGACTACAAACGCAGTAATCAACGACTTCACAAGCTCGCCAGACCAGCTCTTAGATGTTATGCTATCTCATCGCGCCTACGGCGGAACAAACTTTGCTACAGCTCTCCGCGCAGCCCAAGCCACCATGGTGCAAAACTGGAGCACAGAAAGGTTCGTAGCCTAAATCCTGTTTTCGTTGTGGCCGCTCCGTATAAAGCTTCTTGAAACCTAGGACGCCAATTATGATTTTCCTTTCTGATGGGCAAAGCGCGGTCTCTGATGAGGTGGTACAAGATCTTTGTCGCTCCGCCTTCCGACTCGGGTGAGCCCCTTCTTACTCGTGCCCGAAGACCGCTCACTATCTCGGTAGGAAACAGCTCTCGTTTCACGCCGTCTCGTTCGGTCCAGACTCTTCTGTCCCTATCCTCCGCAAGATGGCTCAGATCGCACTCGAAATACAAGAAAGTGCCCCTCAGAACGCTGGACTTCCTGCAGCTGCGAGCGTCCCCCCGTCGTCTTTCGCCACCGCCCTCGACACGGTGAGAATCTATTCATATCGATGGACCAAATAATTTTAACATCCTCTAGGTGCGCCTTACGGAGACGTTCTTGGGTATCGCAGACTCGATGAGGAAGCCACGAGGTTCACTGGTTCACTGAAGCCATACTTCGACCCGTACTTTTGAAGCGTTGTGGAACTTGTGGTCATCGCTTCGTGGACAACAACTTGTATCAGATGCTCTGAAATGTAGTCCCTTCATAAACTCGTGTAACAATTCTGTGTCACTTCGTTCTCAATATTAATGACTTCTGTGCAATGCGTTGTATCGCCGTCACAGACCATATGGTGTGTCGTCTCTGTTCGGTTCCGCAACCCTCAGACTCGACATAATTACCCACCCTGGTTAGACGTAGTCGTGGCTGCCGACCTCTTCCCGTGTGCGCGATTCCCATTCATTACTATCACGTGTTAGGGGTTTCAAAACTGTTGAGAGTCGCAGCTTTTAAAGGGATTGCTTCAGAAAAACAGCTGATCTTTACTGAGATACAATTCCCATATACCACTCAATTGCAGATCACAGAAAAAATAAAGAAGTTCCATTTGTGCTTGTGTCGCGATGTTGCTACTATTACAGGGTAAGACCCAAAATCCAACTAAAACAGTCTCGGATTTATGTATTACTCACTGGAACCGGGAATTGATCTGTAAGCAAAAATTCGTGGAATAAAACTTGAATAAGACTCAAAGTATTTATTTGTAAATTTGTGTGACAATATATTTAAAGTTTATAGATCACATGACAGCTGCAACAGGTGCATTTCGAGGCATGTGATTTAGAAACTTTAAATCTTTCCCTAATATTTGTCACACATAAATATTTTGAGTCTTAATTAAGTCTTATTTCAAGATGTTTTACTTAAAGATCAATTCCCGGTTCCAGTGACTGAACATGGTGCCACATAACTTTCAAGATATCATGTGTGTGTATCATTAAAGCCACATCCAAAATTCTAGGGCATTCGAAGCAACAGGAGGGGAGATACAGATGAAAGTGTGAATTTGCGTGACAATTGGTACTCCTCATCAGTTTCAAAATCCGCTGCTTAGCTAACACACCACAAAGACGCGATCCGTTGTACGAGTCAGCGTGACAATCCGTGACGAAAGTTTTGAAACTCCCAACTTTTGGCACCTGCACGCCCGGCTTTCTTCCGAAACAATGACCTAATACCCACCATTTGCCAGGATAACACTTCAGAGAGATAGTTCATATATTATCACATCAACTCCAAAAATCTGATTGGAAAAATGTGGTGTCGATGTTTTTTTATTCACGATTTGGTCAAATTTTTGAAACTCCCAACCCGTGATAGTAAGCAAACCCTTGACCCTAGTGCGGGTGTGGGAGGACCGCCTCAGTCATAGTGTAGCTGTGCCGCGGAATTTGAAGCTAGAATTGTCAAATTGTCACCGATCGGCATCCTTCAAGTTCACCGACTTTCAGTTAAGCGTTATCTGTGAACAAGTGTCGAATAAGCGTGGCATTCTGCCAGCCTAAGTGCCACTGGCAGTATGTCTTTGACTCTTTGCAACGTTTGCATTCGTTTCTTGATTCGTTTTCTAAGTATTTTTTGGGCGCCACACCTTACCGGGCGCCCCATTTTTTGCGGATCACTCCGCAATCAGCGGTAGATGTATTATTATATCACCAAACAAACGGGTCTAGTACTTTGTTGGGTTCTACAGTACAGGCGACGACTCAATGTCAGTGTCCCACAACTTGGCCACAAGCGCCAAAGTTAGCGCTCGCTTCCTTGATTTCGGGAACAATTTCTCTGCCTCGTTCCAGTCATCATGCATCACGCCTCTCCTTAGGGTGTTGTAAGTACCCTAATTTACGGGCATGTGGTACGCACGCCCACTCCAATTGCATTTTGCAGACGAACGAGATTGCGCCTCGTCGTGCGGATACCAGCTGGATCCCAGTATAAGAGAAGTTATTTTGTACTAACCCTAGCTCGACCCAAATATCCTCGCTCCCTCTATCGATGGGCTCTCTCCGGTATGTCTAGACTATCATTAACGTGTTGTGGGATCAATTTAACCAGTTCTCCCGCGCTGATTCCAATTAGTTGCCTTTCGACTCTCAAGACGACCCATCATATGCTCCGAGTCTCCCCGTCAAGTGATCCTACTTCATCCGAATCATCCCATTCGTCATTTGGCCCTACTCCAACGCGGACACATGTCTCTCACAAACGCTTAAAGATAGGAGCGACTACTGAAATCCCCCGCACGAAGCAAGGGAAGTTAGGGATCGTTTGGGATCTGGGTGCGTCTTCGAGCTCACTCGTGGTACTCGCAACGAGGACCAATTTGCGTGTGGCACAGGCAAGAGATACAAACATTCAGTGACAATCGACCTACTCCCAGACAACGTATTCCTCGACATATTTGAATTCTGTCTACGCAACCCCCACAAGTCCCCTTTTCACCGCATGTGGGAATGGCAGAGACTGGTACACGTATGCCGAAGGTGGAGACATATCATCTTTGCATCGCCGCGCCGTCTCGATCTGCATCTCTTCTGCACATATGGAACCTCTGTCAGGAATAATCTGAATTGCTGGCCGGCCTTTCCTATCATTGTTGACTACTACCCATATTGGGACCCTGACAGTGGGCAGAGCCTTGCTCCGGACAACGATGATAATGTTGTTGCTGCACTCGAGTACCCCGACCGTGTACGCTGTATCGAGATTGCTGCAACGGGCTCGCTGTTGGAAAAGGTGGCCAGAGTGATGCAGGATCCCTTTCCGGCGCTAACACTCCTTCGGCTTTCATCAAATGACGGCGATGTTCCGGTCCTTCCCAGTGCATTCTTGGGTGGATCTGCTCCACGTTTACAGGAAATATGCTTAGACGGGATTCCCTTTCTAACGCTACCAACGCTTCTTCTGTCAACAAGTGATCTTGTCATTCTCAAACTCGATAATATACCCAACGCTGGCTATATTTCATCGGAGGAGATGGTTACCTGTCTGTCCGCTTTGACCAAGCTCAGGACCCTTTCCATCGGATTCCGATTGCCGACTTCTCACTCTGATCAAACGATAAGTCGTCCGGGTCCCCAAGCGCGGGCTGTTCTTCCTGCTCTCGCCTTCTTGATTTCCGTGGCACCAGCGAGTACTTGGAAAACCTCGTTGCCCAAATCGACACTCCTCTACTCGACTACTTCAGAATTACGTACTTCAATCGGTTCGCCATTGATATTCCCCAACTTTCCCAGTTCATCAGTCGCACGGAAAGCCTCGAGCTAGACCGGTCGAAACACGCGGAACTGAATTTTGGTGTTGGAAAAGCCAACATCAGACTTGATTGTGAACACGTGGGACGCCGTCAAAGTCGTCTCTTTCTTCAAATCTCGTGCCAAGGGCTAGATCGGCAAGTTATGCTCTTGTCGCAAGTGCTCGGCCAATCACCCGCCATGCTGTCCAACGTCGGCCATCTCTCCATCCACGCGCACTGCCTGCAACTAGCATGGGAAGATGACGAAGAGGACGATGTGGGCGATGTCGGATACCTGGAACTCCTCCGCCCATTCACCGCTGTGGAGACGCTCCGTTTACACGGGCATGCGGCAGGCCCCGTTGCCCTTGCGCTTGAAGTCGTCGCCGAAGAGATGGCCGATGCAGAAGTGTTGCCAGTCCTGCACTCGCTTTGGCTACAGGACCTGCCTGTGGCATCCCTTGAGCACTTCACCTCTGTGCGCTGGAAATATGGTTGTCCCGTAGCCATCGTCAACACAGAAAGGGAGTTTCTTAATAGGTGTGGGTCCCACCATAGGACATAGTAAGAAGTAAGTTGCAGGTTACCCACTATCCATTCTCCTGGACTGGGCCTGGAGTTATTCGATCGAACAGCCTTAGCGCACCTCCGCTTGCATTTCGGAGGCTTCCATACACGAAACAGAA